>APFE030860618.1:224347-242902 GCA_000404065.3 Pinus taeda | reverse complement strand
TATATACTTTAACTATTAGAATAATTAATGTAGAAGTTTAGTTTATAATTTTAACTTTAATGATTTATTTCATAAAAAAAATTTAGCTTACATTTTTCAATAAATTGTAGAATAAAATAATAGAGGGAAATAAAGCTAACAAAATTTCTAGAAGGAAATATTTTCGCGAAACTTTTTGGAGGGAAAATTTCATTCTCTAAGCTATATAATATATTTAGGAGACTTTCCATTTGTATCTATCAACATCTTCTATTTGAAAGGGATGGATTGTCCTGATAATGAAGTCTCGATTTATACAGCATCAACATCTTCATCGCGTAACAAATCTATTCATATTGATGAATATAGCGGGAATTCTTCCACTATGAATAGAAAGTCAATTCTTCCACTTAGTCTTGATCCTAAGGACTATGAGAGTAGCAGTGACGAAGAGCGGGATGATGAATTTCAAAATATTGGAGTGTCATAGTGTCCACTTAGTCCTAATTCTAAGGACTATGAGAGCAACAGTGATGAAGAGCGTGATGATGAATTTCAAAATAATGGAGTGTCACAGTGTCCTCTTAGTCCTAATTCTAAGGACTATGAGAGCAGCAGTGATGAAGGACATGATGATACACTTAGTCCTGATTCTAATGAGTATAAAAATAGCAATGACAAAGGACAGGATGTAGCATCTTCAGTAAGTAAACAGTCACATTTTCGACATACTCCTAATTCTATGGACTATGAGAGCAGCACTGACAATGCACATGAGGAAGAATATCCATTAAATATCGAGTCAAATTTTCCATTCAGCCCGAATTCTAAGGACTATGGCAGTAGCACTGAAGAAGGGGAAGATGAAGAATATCCTCCAAGTCAGTGTTTGAAAAGCACGGCTGATTATAGTGTGGATAACATTCCTCTTAATGATGATGAAAATCCTTATACAAATGATGATCCAAAGATGGAGATGTTGCCAAGAAATATTGTATCGAGGAGTAGGAGCAGACCTTTTCGTATCAATGCAAGATGTTCCAGTTATACAAAGGGTAGAGTAGAATATCTGACGAGAAGAAGTTCTATCAGCGCTCTCATTTCAAGTGAATGTTGCCAAAAATATTGCTTGAAACATATGGATTTCAAATTTGCATTAGAGAGCAAGAAGATATATTTGTCAATGAATAAAAGCATGCAAAATTCATATTTAGTTGGGTGCATGCAACATACATTGTCAGATTATGATTATCATATTAAAACTTTATTTATCTGTAGAAAAGCTTTCAAAATGTTTCATTCGATTGGGAATTTTCGTCTCTCGAGAATTCAAGGAAATTTGGAAAATGATCCCACATTTTATTCAGAAGTACGTCATAAAAGACAGTTTGGGCCATTATCAAATACTGCAATGTCATGGATGAAAGATTTTTTTCAAAGCATGGAGAGTGTATGCCAAATAGAGAGACATTACATATTCCAGATAGTTTTTCAAGACGAGAAATCTACAACTTATACAAAGAATATGCAGAAGGTGCTGAGGGACATGGCTGGTTTATTACATATCAATAGTTTGTGAAGGTATGAAAGAAAGAATTCAACAATGTCCATATTCCTAAGAAGACAACGATGGGGATTTGCACTACATGTGCTTCTCTTAAATCAAAAAGGGACAAATGTGAAGGGTCAGAAAGAGGTAAGCATTCATAACTTTAACTTTTAAAATTGTATAGTCATCAACTATGAAAACATAATTTTTAATGGTTTTCTTTTATTTTGTGTAGATTCAATTGTCAAAGAACTTCAGGAGCATCGTGAACAACAAACAAACGAAAGGAAAAAGTTGTACAAGCATTGAAAGAAGTGTTATGATAATCTGAATAAATATTTGGGTTTGATAATTGATGGTATGGACCAGAAGAAAACACTTTTACCACATTTTGTTCGCACACCCAAAAATTTATAGAAGGAAAATTTTATTTAATATCACTTGGTCGGTTGTATGGTCTTCAATGGGAAAATGTTGCCAAGGGTGTACTTCACAGCTTCAAATATTCATAATGATGTAAATCTGACCATAACCACAATTCATGATGTGCTTTCTCATTGGTTTGGTAATCTTCTTGAAGTTTTGTATCTACAATTGGACAACACTTGCCGTGAAAACAAAAATCAGGTTGTTTTTGGATATCTAAACATGCTTGTTGAATTAACAAATTTTCAAAAGGTAAAGGTTGGTTTCCTTCTTGTTGGGCACACTCATGACCATATTGATCAGATGTTCAGTTGTTTTTTAGTCACATTGAGAGGGAAGGAAGTTGGGAGCTTTCCATCATTAATTGAATGTATTAAGAAATCATACATGCTGGAGCCTACTTTTGATGTGTTGGAAGAAATTGTTGATATGCGAAGATTTATTCTGGGATCATATGGTGAGGGGAAATGCATTGAACAAATTAATGACATTAGCTTCCAACATCAATTTCGTATCAAAGAAATTGATGGAAAAACACTAATACGGGGCAAGAAGTATTCAACTACTATAGAATGGGCACCGTCACTAGGTTTGGAATTTTTGAAGTTCATTCTAGATCATCCAATATTTGCATCAAAAATATTGTTATTACAATTAGTTGGTGAAGTTCATAATGCACGCAGACAAAATAGAGATATAAATTATTTTGATTGCCTAGAAGAAATTAAAAAATGTATTAGATATACATATGAGTACTTTGACATTGTTGATTCAGTTTGGTGGGAGTCATTTTTCAATAATCAAAGTGATATCATTTCAACAACAACAAATGAAGATATACCTTTGAAAAATCCATTTATTTGTCCACAAAATGTGTCGAATGAACATGAGGAAATAAACATTGTTGAACAACAACAATTTCAAGGTATTATTAATTATTCACAGGCAGAGGAAAGAGAGATGTTTATTGGTTCCAGAAGATCTCGCGCACAATGTGAAGCCATGGAAGACCTTTACAGGGGTTCAGTACAAGATATTAAGGAAGGTTGCATGATCGTAGTGCTAGCAGATGGAGATCCCAATGGCTATCCATTATGGGTAGCTAAAGTTATAAAGGTCTTTACAGAAAATGAGGATGTTACAAGTGTTGAAGTACATTGGTATGCCACAAATACACACCCATTTAATGGTGTGTATAAGCCAGAGATGGTAGTTGACAAAAAAGTGGCGGAAAGAGAAAAAGAAAGGGTACAAATATAAAATGTCACCGCACAGACATATTAAAATTGGAGGATGTTGACATACTTGTTTATGACTTCAATTTAACAAAGAGAGGAACTCTTCGCTTCAAGACAATAGAGATTCTTAAAAGGTTGTTACTAGAAGGAACAATGTTGAGATGGGAGTCCGCTGAAACCAGTCATAGATCTAGAAGAATCGTGAAACCTGAAATGGTGGGCATGCATGTGGACTCAGATGGGGCACTAGTTGATGAAAGAGAAGAATATGGAACATCTTCATCAACATCCAGTCACTCATCTGAAGATGTGAATTCTGATGGTGTGTAAGAAAATATGAGTGATTTTGAATAATTGTTTAAGACAGTTTATATAACTAATGTATGCATCGTATCTTGAAATAAAATTTTTGATTTCCATATGGTGTTAAATGAGAAGTTATGAGGCATTTTTATGTTGTTGGATTATATGTCTTAATTATGATAACTTTTATTGTTTAAAATATCTATAATGCAACATTAAATTAGAGATATAATGTATGTTTCATTCAATATACAAATAATGACTTTTGAATTCATTTAGTGATGTAATTTGTTCATAATGTTATGGTTTTTTACTTTTATGGTTGAAAATTTTTCAATTTCTTTTGTATCTAGCATGTTATGTGTTATCACGGAAAAGATTTCAAAGGAAAAGGGTAAGGTAAGGGAGTTTTCGGCAATCAAATGTTTGGGTGATAAAGATCTCGGGTCAAAAGCAAGCTGTTTCAAATAATTCAGCAGTTTCGTAGCGCGCTACGAAACTACTGTAGGTGATGATATTGTCCAAAGTCACAAAATTTGGGTGGATACTATTGGCCTTAATCCTGATGTTATCAATATGTCATTTCAACCTGTGGTATCTCTATTGGAAGGGCTTTCTGGAAAGAACCATCTCGAACGTGCTATTGATCTCTACCTAGAATACAAACCTCCAATCGAAGAGCTTCAGTATTTCTTGGAATTTCAAGTACCTCGTACATGGGCTCCGCTTTCCGGTGACTTGCCAGGACAAGAAAGGAAGGAACCAGTATGCCCAACACTGCAATTCAGCTTGATGGGTCCTAAGCTTCATGTTAGCACATCTCAGGTAACTGTTGGTAGAAAACCAGTGACAGGGCTTCAGTTATGTCTCGAGGGAAGGAAGCAAAACAGACTTGCAATTAATTTGCAACATTTAGTCTCTCTACCCAAAATCCTACAGCCACATTGGGATGCACATGTTGCAATTGGGCCTTCTAAGTGGCAAGGACCAGAAGAGCAAGATAGTAGATGGTTTGAACCTGTTCAATGCAAGAACTTTTCACATGTCAGCAGTGCTCCTGTAGAGAACATTGAAACATGGATAGGGGACCTCTCTGGGGTTTATATTGTTACTGGAGCACAACTTGGTATCTGGGATTTTGGAAATAAAAGTGTTTTGCATCTCAGCCTTTTATTTTTTAAGGTTCCAGGTTGTACCATACGGAGATCAGTATGGGATCATACACCTGTATCACATCAAAAGGTTGGCATGTATACATCAAACCAATCAGCATTGAAGATCTCAGGTAATTCCAGTTCCGGATCAACTGTCCTAATAGGAAAGCTGGCAAAGTTCGTCGATGTGACAGAGATGACCAAAGGGCCTCAAGATATGCCTGGCCATTGGTTGGTCACTGGTGCAAAGTTGGGAGTTGAGAAAAGAAGGATTCTTCTGGAAAAGTAAAAGAAGAGGTAAAACAAGTGGCCTATAAGAATGATCATGTCGGGACTGCAGTTTCTATTTCAGAGCTGGAAGTAAATGTAGCGTAGCAAGAAGTTCCTGAGAACAATCTTTTGGGGTTAGACGAAGATGTCCACAATCATTCAGTGGACATGGAAAATAAAAAGTGCTCATGAGCATTTCAAGACTGAGGCAGGCAAACTTAAACAATCATTAGAAAGTGAAGTCTCTACCTTAAAGAAAAGGATATCAGGTTTAGAAGTTGAAGTAACTAAGAAGGAAGTGGCAGCTGCATCAACAATGGAAGAGAAAGAAAGATTGCTTATCGATCTTTCTAAAGAAATGACAGCTATATCAGATGACAACCATTTGAAAACAGGACAGTTAGAGAGGAGGCCCAAACTTGCATTACTGCCTTGAAAGCAGATTTAGAAAAGGAACACCAGAACTGGCGCGCTGCTCAAAGCAACTATGAGAGGCAGGTCATTCTACAGGGAGAAACAATTCAAGGATTGGGTAAAACCTCTAAATCATTGGCAACATTACAAGAGGAAGTATTGAATTTGCGTAAAGTTGCATGTCGACAATTGGCAGCATATATTGATTATAGGAACTATGATGCGGGTTCTTCCTCACCTAAATGAGGAGTGAATATCAGACAAGACGTGGTTTTCTTATGATGGTCTTAAGCGACAAAGGCTAAATGAGCCAATGATGCGCCGACCTGATGGTCGTCTTCAACCTGTGACCTGGTAACCTGTGACCTGGCACGATGCTCTTGAGGTTATTGCAGAGGTTACCCAGCAAGTAAAGCCAGAATGAAATGGTTGCAATTGCCGGGAAACTCTCTGATGTTAATCCATAATGGCTTTGAAAGATTATATGAACAGAATGAGGTCTGAGAACATATGGTGTGAAGGGAATGGCATGAATCCTCAGGCTGATCTGCGATCCGAATATCTCTTAAATACAAGCATTGTGGGCCTGGAGAAGGAAGATGTTTTTCTATTTGTTGGTACAAATCCAAGAGTTGAAGCACCAATGGTGAATGCAAGGATAAGGAAAGCTGCCAGAACAGGACATGCAAAAGTTGCTTCTGTTGGCCCTCCTACAGACGTAGCTTATGAACATCAGCATTTAGGCATTGGACCAGAAACACCTATTCAGATAGCTGAAGGCAGGCATCCGTTTTGTTCAACTCTGGCTTCTGCAAAATATCCTGTGCTAATTGTTGAGACTGGTATTTTCGAACGGAAATATAAAGATGCTATTAGGGCTGCAGTTGATATTATTGCCAAGCATGCCAAAGTTATTAGGAATGAATGGAATGGTTCAATATTCTTTTACTGAATGCTGCTCAAGCTGGGGGCCTAGATCTCGGTTTTATCCCTGGTTCTGGTTCAAAGATTGGCATTGAAAATGCAAAATTTGTTTACTTGCTAGGAACAGATGACATTCAGGTTGACAAAATCTCCAAGGATGCATTTGTAGTTTATCAAGGGTACCATGGTGATGAAAGGTGAACGTCTACAAAGTATGCACGACATCAGTTGAAACTATTAAGATTCAACCAAGTCAAGACAGGTGGAAAAAGTATGGATTTTGGTCCAACTTTTAAAATTGTTGTCATAAAATGAACACCTTTACCACGATCCAAAATATGTAAAGACAGCTTGAAAGAGTTTTGCTTTTGAATATAAAGGAGGTGGACAGCACATCAAAAACGAGGCCATCTGTCACATTTTAGAAAATTAAAGATCAAGGACCTGCTTCTGTGGATTCGAAAGTTATAAAGTCTGATAAACAAGGGTAGTTTCCTATATTTCTGAACAGTGGAGAAGATAAAGCGTTCAAGGGCAGTGTGGAACATTAAACACCCAGCTTAGCTAAATCTAAAGGGAACCAAGTGTCAAAGGATGAGAAGTAGCCACTATGGCACGAAGATGGAATTAGAGTTATAACCAAATTAGAACTCTTTAGAACTTCTGTCAGTAGTTGTTGTATTAAATAGTTTGTTAAAAGCAGATAAGGGTCATTAGTGACAGTCATCGAGCTCCCCTCATGCTGGAGGAGGAAGCTCCAAGTAGTTAGAGTTGTGTTGCTATATATAGCTGAATTATCTATGTAACAGGGGTTGGATGTTTATGAAAAAACAGAGTTTTATTGGCCTATGTAAAAAAGACTTTTTACAGTAATAGAAAGGACTACTTTTTCTTCTCAAGATTCATACTTTGTTCAAATGCTCAAGATGTATGTGGTTTTGTCTTATCCTTTATATTTTACAGCTCTATAGATATACAATCACTCTGAATTCACCTAGTGCTCAGATTTCCTGTGTATATTTATGAGTTGAGGTTCTTTTGAGAGATGTTTTGAGTGTTTAAACATTACATGCCTTGACTTCCATGAATGAGTAGTTTTATGGTTTACTGAAATGGTATCTGACTCCATGAGCCCAATCGAAGAAATCTTATGTTATCTATCCAACCAGCATGTTTATTAAGTTTTCATTTCAAGAGTTAGCCCTCTTAGTGTTAATCATAATCAGTAGTTTATTTTGAGAGAGCCCTCTCAGGTTAGGGAGGCTAATCCTTAGCCAAGAGTCTGGTCTGAAATAGTTACATAGAGTCTAACTGATTAGCAGCCATCAGTACATGATTTTGTGATAACATTATGGTTGAGAACATGTTGAATTTATACTTAGGAAATAAAAATGATATTCTACCAAAACATTAGTGTGTTTTTTCCTCATAAACAACTCTGTTTGGCACATAAAAATTTGGTTTTGCTAGCATTTTTTTAAAATTTTGAAAATTGACCATAAAAAAAAATCATCGTTCGAGCATCATTACTTTTTCATTTTCAAGTTGTATTTTGCACGAAAATTTTGTTTTCACTACCATTTTTAAAACATGTTCAAAATTGACCGTAAAAAAAAAACCATCGTTCTAGTATACACACTTTTCGTTTTTAGCATTGTTTTTGATGTTTTTTCGGGGTTTTTTGGCTAGAGTTCCTGTTTTGAGTTTATAGTTCCCATTTCAAAGTTTACATTGTTTTAACTTGATAATGTAATATACCAAAGAAAAATAATATAATCTACTTCTACTATCAAACTTGTGGAAGCTTAAAGATTAAGCAAGATATGAAATGAACACATATAACCAAAAGAAGAAGAATCAATGCACATGAAACACAGAAAATACTCAGGGGAAAGCCTCAACTAAAAACCCCACTATCTGTATTATCATACAAGGTGGAAATACATCAGAATTATACAAAGCCTTAGATATCACAGCTAGCCAGTTCTCAGTACAATCCTCTTGGATGCTCACAGGCAATCAAAGCTTCTCACAAGCCTTCTCCTCTGCCCTCCAAGCTCCTATTTCCTTGCGCAATTTTTCTGGGTGATCCTCCTGTTACCAAGTGGAAGACTGATCACTCACACTAATCCTACACCCTGTCAGAACTGTGCAATCCTCAAGGAACCTTCCCTTGACTGCATGGATGAGTTTCCTTTATAGGAAAACACATGCAACTGATAGTAACCTATCCTTGACATTTAGCTCAACTAGGTATTTATCTGAATTGACATGTATGAGTTTCTGATGAGGGAATCTTCAGTTATATGGAGTATACTAGTTGAGTGCATGCATGCATCAACTCATTGATAGCTCATAATTAGTTCCTCAAACAGTTTGGAACTAGTTTAACTAGACTTAACTCAGTAAACTGAGCTAACTAATTACAACTCAAATATAACTCAATCTTATATCCTTAATTAAGTGATAATCTCCTCAATTTAAGGGATAACTGTTGCATGACTACAGAAAAGACTTCTAACTTGAATTTCTCCAACTAATTAATCCATAATGAATTAATTAATTATTTTCAAGCCGCTGGTGAGACTAAATTTGAATTTAATTCACAATTTTAATTCAAGGACAAATTAAAATTGGAATATTATCGATTCTATTTTTATCATTTCTTGTTGCTATTTTCAAGAAATAGGTTGTTGGTGCAATGAGATGTATAGTGTTATCATGCATCAAAGGTGAATCAAAGATCAATTTTGGTATTTGAAAGGTGTTTGAGAAGGCATAGAATGAGTTGGTGAATGGTGTTTTAATGTATTCAACAAAGACGTTTTATGGTGAAATTAGTAACTGTTAAGAGTTGATGTTTCTAATGTGTTTGGTGATTTGTTCGGTGATCATATATTATTGAAGGTGGTTTTATTTTATTTGTGGTGAGTGGTTAGGATGAGAAAGTTATTTGTTTATGAAAGAAAGTGGCTATTGATCTGAGTTTGAAAATGGATGAAAGATGGATCAGTAGGGCTAACAAGTGGTAGCTTTCATTTTAGAGGCAATAGTCCCTTTCAGCAATGGTTGATAAATGAGTAGGGGAAATAGTCCCTTTTAGGAGTGGTTGATAAATAAGGAGGGGCAGTAGTCCATTTCAGTTTTGGTTGGTAAATGAGCATGGGAAATTGTCCCTTTCAATGGTAGTTGATAAATGAGTAGGGATAGAAGTTCCTTTCAGTAACAGTTGAGAAACCTACAAGTGGAAGCTTGTGGGGTAGTGATGTAATAACAAGGTGAATCTTGTATTTGCCAAATAAATAAAAATAAGATGTTGAACATGTTATGTTTATGATGTTATGTTTTACATGACTGAGTTATGATGTTGAATACATGAGTGGTTGCTAAAGTGATTGAAAAATATAAAATGTTAAGAGTTATATAATTTGGTCACACTATAGATTCACCCCCTACCCTCAGTAGTGTATTGGTTTCCATTGTTTTTGACATTTACCCCTCCCAAGTCTTGTGGTATAAGTTTTTTTCCTTAATGTCATTCCTATTTTCATGGATATCAGTCTCAATTCTCGTTTTTGTTGTTAAGCCTTAATTTCTTGCCCAAATTCTCGGTGTTGCAGCCTTTGTTTTCACCATCGACTCCTAGCAAGCCTTTTTTCTGGAGTCCTTTGTTTATTTAGTGGGAATGGAGGTCTATAGTCCTCTTCCCCATTTCCTTTGTGACAACATATTTTCTTTCCCTCCTGATTAGACCCACAACTGGAAGTGGTTCTTGTCTTGATACCTATATTATGTGGCACTCATCTTGCACTTGTGATCTTGCTAGTATTTTCTAACCCCTGCCACAGTCTTCATGTCCTACTTTTCTAGCCACCATGCCTCACTAGTGAGCACATGTTTGAAGGGGGGGCTCATATTACCAAGAGCAGACCCACAGGGCGAATACTCACTTTCACCATCGGTTGGAAGGCTTTTCTATGCACTATCAGTCCCTTACGCCAGGACCTATCCAAGAAGAACTCACTTAGGCTAAGGAGGAAGCTTACGTGCAAAGAATTCCCCTCTCAGATACAAAGGTACTTAGAGAATGGGGAGAATGGATCCTAGACATAGAACACACGAAGGGTCACTTCAACTAGTATATGAAAACTATTTATCTTTACTGGAAGAGGAATTTCTTACCAGGGCATATGCTTATGAATCGGCATGAGAACTTGGAAGATCTTCTCCATTCCTTGGAACACTTACATCGACACTTAAGGGATTTAGATCACTGAATAGAAAGAATAGAAAAACATCTTGACATACCTCTTGCGATGAGGAGAAAACCTAAGGACCCAAAAGAACCCATCCAGGCTACAATCTTGGATTCAGATCCTTCGTCTTATTGTGTCATGTCCATGTTTTGTTACTTATTTTATGCAAAATCTATCATGCATAGCCTCTTAGGCCAGTCTTCCAGTAATAGTTTGAGTAATGTAGTCTCTTTTAGTATTCAATTATCACTGTCCTCTCTATGGAGGTTTTTTTTTTTGGGATTTGGCCAAGTCTTGCTAGTGAGATACTAACAAGTTTGTTTGTATTCATGATGTAATTCCTAGTCTTTTGAAGGCAATACAATTCACCTTGCAAAAAAAACATTTAAAACTACTTTAAATTAGTTAAGTGTTTGTCTTCCTTAAACATAAAGGAATGTTTCTTTATTAAACATAAGGAAATATGTCAATGCTCCAAAACCTAAAAGCATTGGGCAAGAGCTTAGATCTGTCCCCTTACAGCCACTAGCAAATCATTTAAGGTGATTTGTTTTTTCTTAAACCATCATAGATCCATCTTAACTCATGATCTACTAAGAGCTGAAAGGGATCAAATCTCTTAAAATGCAAATCTCTTTTTGAGTGTAGAACTTGAGGAAAAAAATGCACCTATAGATATTTGATTCCTCTATACTTTTGGTAGATCCGGAATTGATAAATCTATGCTAGTTATTAATAATATTATTTGAATTTATATAAATATCACAACTCTATTTGTAAAACTTTTCTTATTTTTAATTTTATTAAGACATTAAATAATATATATATGATAATAATGATGATGATGATGATGATGGTTAACGTCCACTGAGACCAAACTTTGGTCTATCGGACTTAAAGAAATGAAATATTATTTAGTTTGATTTAAGATTTTATTCCTATGCTCAAAAAGCTTGGAGAGAAACCTCCCGAGCTCACTATAATTTTGACATCGTAAAAGGCTAGGAAGGTCAGTATTGCAACAAAGATTATGAAACTAAGATCTAATGTGGTTGTATGCAGACCACTCTACGAGGAAGTGATTTTCATTCTCGATGTTCATATTTTCACAGATATGGAAGATCCTTTCCATCCATGGTGTTTGTCTAGTCAATTTAACGTCTTAAATTACTCTACATAAATTATCAACAATTAGGGTATCGTAAATTGATGAAGTGTGGTGCACCATACGTGCTTAGTTAACTTTTTTCTTACTTCGTTGTTTTATAGATTTTATTTTTTTTGGGGGTTTTTTTTTTGTTGATCTCCTAAAGTGTCTAATGCAAATGGAAATCCTATTCTAAAGTCTTAAGAATACTTTTAAAGGTCAAGTATGGATGTAGATTTCAAGACAAGGTTTATGTCCCTAATGGTAACTTCCAAAACTTAGCACTTCAAAAGATCTCAAAACATGCTATTGATCAAATCAGTACTTGAACAAAAGTGTATATGTGCAGCTACTTCAATCAAACAAAAGATGAAATACTGATCATGAAATCACTGTCTCTGCTACTTGTCTAAATACGGAAATAAAAGTTAAGCTATTGCACTCAAACAAATAAAAAATTGCAAGAAAAGTAAAACTAAAATCAAATTACACATTCATGATTCGATCCCTCGCCAGTAGTCCAGCTATGGATTTCAGAGGTAATCATTAATGTCATGAGCAATCTGATATCTAATTGCAGAAAAGTAAACTAAAATCAAATCACAACATTCATATTTCAATCCCTCGTTAATTAGTCTCGTTATGGCTTTCGGAGGTAACCATCAATGAAATGAGCAATCTGATATCTAATTGTAGAAAAGTAAAACTAAAATCAAATCACAACATTCATATTTCGATCCCTTTCCAGTTAGTCTCGCTATGGCTTTCGGAGGTAACCATCAACGAAATGAGCAATCCAATATCTAATTGCAGAAAAGTAAACTAAAATCAAATCACAACATTCATATTTCGATCCCTCGCCAGTTAGTCTCGCTATGGATTTCGGAGGTAACCGTCAATGAAATGAATGAGTTGATTTCTAAACTAACTTAACAAAGAAAATGAACAAGACTGAAATCAAAGCATAACTGAAATTGAAAAGCTAAAAAAACAAAGTGAGCAGAGAGGCAAATCTCATGTCATTATTTGATGGAAAAACATGTAAAGAAAAATTAATCTACAATCAATCGGTTGAACACACTTACATGAATTAAAATTGCATGAATGGAAAATCTAATTTATCAAACTTGAAAGAAATTAGATGACATAATGAAATCAAAGCAAAATTACAAAATGAAATCTACTCTACCTCACATTCTAATGTTCTCCATGACATCTACTTCACATCTCCTTTCATGTTGAGAACATCAAAGCTTTATTCACATTCTTCAAAATCACAAAGTACAACAAAGCTCTCCAAAACTTTCCAAAGCCATCTCACAAGCTAACAAGCTTAACTCCAAGCTCTAAGCTAACAAATGAAGGAGAGAGATATCCTATTTAGACAAAAATATGAGAGCCATCTCATTAATGAGAGTCCATGAATCTCTCCCTCTACCTCTAGAGTCCTAATCAAAATATGAACTGATAAGACACATGTCTTTTTAGAATTACAATACAACTAGGAGATGTGACACATATCCTCATGATCCCATGATTCTTTCCACTCAAATTCGAATTTGGCCTTAGAGTGCCACATAAGGGTCTTTTAAAAGCCTCCTTTGAACCTACATATGTCAACAATCTCAACCCATTTGTTAGGTATAAGCATATGCACATTATTTTCTAATTTTTAACCACAAATTCACTTAAAAGGCTTAGAATTAATAAAGATTGGAAAAACATAAATGTGGCCCAATGATAATGAAAGTGGGATGAATGTAATGACATAGTAGTGAAATGGAGGTGAAATGGAGGTCATATAATGGACTTAATAGTGAAAGTGTAATGGAAATGAATGACATTTTCAAGACTCAACAGACCCCCCAACTGAAGCTATTGCATGTCCTCATGCAATATATATTACATTAACTCTTTTGATCCTTGAGCTTTGGCTTAACTTTTGCATGATATCATTTGATAACTTCATATTTTTTGCAAAGTGTTTTACTTGAATTGCAACATGGTTGGTTCTTGTGTTACAACTTTCTTTTTTTTCTTTTTTTCATTCTATTTTGATCTTTGAACTTTGCATAATGATATTTTGATTATTTTTGCAAAGTATATCTTTATTGGATTGCATGATGGTTGGTTCTTGTGTGACAACCATGATTTTGTTTGTATCCAATTTATCGTTTAAGCATTTTTTCAAAAGCCATTGTATGCTCATAATACAAATGTAATAGTTAATATATGTTGGAAGTATGTGGGATCCTGAGTATGGTATGGATATGACAAGATATGAATATGAATGTATTCCCCCCCCAACTGATGGTATTGGCAATTTTATGAAATGAGGAAGAGGAATGTTTTTCCAACAATTATCTTCTAGCTTTTTATGGAATTCTATGGTCAAAAGTTAGAAAATGACGTACCTTAACTTACCATTTGAAATGGATGAGTTGTATGTGTGGTGGCTGAAAAATTCTGATCATATTCTTCTTCAAGTGGCTGAACAAAAGGAGTCATGGATAGAGAGATAAGATGACTTTTTATTGCTTCTACTAAAACTTGTTGAATCTGCTCCAAAATGCTAAAAATAATAGTCTTCATGTCTTCAAAACTCATTGGCACTATTCCTACTATGTGAAAAGATGTTTTGATGTCGAACATAGCAGGAAATTGTTGACTTAGTGACCATTAATGGATGCTACTAGTCAACACGAGAACTCTCACCATTGATGACAACGAGAGTCAAGATGCCCAAACACATCTTGCTAGGTACGAATGAATTTGCCGATGTCAAGTCACCTAGAAGATCTAACGAACAAAGGATATTAATGTATTCTCATTGTTTGTCAGCATGAGAACTTGCCATTAAGGCATGCAAGCCTCAAGGTGTCTTTTCAAGAAACTTAGACTCAAAGGACTATGGACTAAATAATTTGCATTGAAGCAAGGCTTATTTGCGGAATGAAAATGACAAGAAAGGGAAGATGAAAATGGAAGATGGCAATGGAGATTAGAAATGGAATGGGCAATAAGCATGTGAATGAGCCTCTTACTTTTATTTATGGGTTATGAATAGACAAAAAGAGATGGAAAGCGTATGTGAATGTAAATGGAAAATATGGAGGAAAATGAGGTGAATGGTTTATTATGAAGTATGGATGTGATAGATGAATGTGATGGAGAAAATAGTATCTGAAAGTTTTTCAAGTGTTTGGATCTGATTTTGCGTCAACATATTTCCTCTTTGTTGCTGATCATCCTCTTATGAAACAAATTGGTCTCTTAAAGAGACACCATTCTCTTGCAGTCATTTGTCCTTCCTCCTGGAACCTGCAAAAAAAACTAATACTTCTTCTGCAATGGAATGTAAGATTATCAAAGGAGAGAGATGGTCAATCTCTCTAGTTATGATATTTATACACAAAACTAAGAATTTGTATTAATGAAACAAGTTCTCAAAGGAAAAATCAAAAGAATTTATACCTGATTTGGAATTAGTGCCTTAAGTTGATGTTGCTTCTTTTCAACAATTTATTTCATTATTAGCCATTTCAAACTCTAATGATGGATTCCTCATTGTGTATATCTTGTTGAGATCTTTCCAATGGTACTTAAATCATCAAAATCTGATTTCATATGAAAAAGTTACGCTGATTTGAACAATGAGGGTTTTTTTTTTTTTTTTTTTTTTTTTTTTTTTTTTTTTTTTTTTTTTTTTTTTTTTTTTTTTTTTCAGTCTGCGGAGTTGGACTTCAGTTGTAGAATGTGCATGGTTTCTGTAGCTAAAAATCTTGAAAGTTAGCCAGTCATATTTTATCATTAGTCCAAAATTAATCAATACCTTTAGAAAGGTGAGCAAATAACTTATTCATTTCATTGATTCAAAATTATTATTTTTTCTTGACATGCAGCGACTCAGTGTGGCGACTCAGTGATAACACACAACTTGAATTCTCTTTGACCGGGGCTTTTTCATTGAATTGGATCAAATGAATAGGACATCATCCATGTACTGACATTCCCCCAGCTACCCATGTGGCTTGTTTTGCTTGATGACACCTGCAACCTAGAGTTTAACAAAAATAGCTGCGGAAAATTAAATCATCTGCAAAAAGTGACTGAAATAGTCAACCACCAGTTTTACACATATTTTTGATACTTGTGTCGTGCATAGCTTTTTATTTCTTTCGCACTTTCTTGTGGAGTTTCTGCAACCTTAAAAGTGAGTGATTCATATTTTAAAATGGAGGTTTTCAGTTGAAACAAAACCAAAATGATATTGATCCCTTCTCTCACTGAAAATGCCAATGTTACTACAAATAAGTCCCGGGCTTCCCATACAAACAGCAGATAAAGCTTGATAAATAATCAAGGATACTAAGGTCATGCTTGATAATAACATTTCACCTTCTCCTTATAAATGCCAGATTTGATATTAATGGCAACATGGTGCATATTATTTGTTGGAACTGTATTGGCAGCAGCCTGGACTGTAGTGAAATCTCCTTGACCTTCATTCTTAGATACTGTGATCACACAGGGATTGCCAGAGTTCGCAAGAATCCCCTTCAGTTTCTGAGATGAATTGATCTTCAATTCCGTGTAATTCCTTGCCCTTCCGATTCTGCTCTTCAACAAAAAAAAAAACATTCCTTTCTTCCTGCGTTTAAAATACGTCTGCGTAAATGATGGATGAAGAAAAGAAATGTATTATGTGTTAGTGGGGAATTGACACAGTTTTATGGAGAAAAATGCAGTGATGGTAAATGGGGAAACAGAGAACAAGTGGTGGGAATGGAGCGGAGTGGAGGCTTATGTGAACAGGGTAGAAATGCAAATGTAACTTCAATAGAACAGTAGGGGAGTAAAGTGAGCTCGACAGAGTTTTAAATTGGATGATTGTAGAATTTGTGCGGCGTGATCAAATCAATTACGTCCCCATAATTACAGGTGGTGTCAAAGTATAGCCAACATGAGTTAAATCTAAAGGCTGATCATGAAGCTGTTTCAAAATAAATGCAAGGGTTGTGGCGGAATCATATAAAGGTCATGGAACGATTATGGAAGTCTTCGTGAATTTGGATACATCTGACAAGTGTGATGAAGTATGAGTTGATTAAAGATGGAAGGCGTGTAATCAAGTTTTAGATGCTAGCACACAATTGATTCCTAATTAGAATTCTCTTCCTCGGGCACGCCGAATTACATCACAGCTTGTTCATTTAATTGAAATTCCGTTTTTTTCAAGTAGCAGGCAAAAATGCGCTCCAAAGAACCGAGAATTTCTCCCAAACCGCCACGAATCTCTTAACATTTATGGGTTATCTAACTGACCCTACTGGTGAAAAAACCCATGTTTTATTTTTCTCAAATTCGCCTCCGTTTGGCCAAATCATGCTCTCAAAGGTTGACGTTTTTCTTTGTTTACATTTTTTTAAGTTAATGTTTTCACTGTTCTTCGTTTTATGAATTTATTGCATTCGGCCTTTTGAATTTCATTTGTCATGTAATTTCTTTAGTTGTGCTTGTCACTAATGGTGGTCCACCTTCACGGGGCAAGAGTGAATGGTCCACAAATCGATTATTTTGGCTGAAGTGTTACATAAGGAACCGAAAACAAAGATCCTTACAAATATGTTAAGCTCACTAAATGAATGCATTCAGATTTCAGGTTTGTTGCTTGGTCCTAGGCAGATTTGATGAATTCAAGCAAGTTATTCAGCTATCATGAGCAAGAAAAACAAGAGCGCACTGAGAGATCAAGGTCTAAGGATTTTGATGCTGAGAAGGTTTAAAAATTTCTGCGACACAAATTGGACGCTGCACACATTATTTTGAAAGCCACACAAGGGTTTTTTTTTCAATTGGCCTCATCTTAACAGTCATGCAATATGTTGAATTTGCACTTCTTCTTTTTTTCTTTTTTAATTCTTTATTTTGTTAATAAAATTACATATGTTATATTTCCAAAAATTTAAAAATATACATATATATTTTACTAAACAAAATAATTAATTTTTTATATATATAATATATATATATATATATATTTTATTTAAATTGTTTTAATAAAACTATATGTTATACTTCAGAAATTAAAATATACATATATATTTCATTAACGAAACAATGATTTTATTATATATATAATTTATATATTATATATATATTATATATAATGTTTTTTGCAGGTTTGTTTTAAGGTCAAAACTTGAATAGGGATGCAGATTTCTTATTGAGGCCACAGTGAAAGCTAGGATTCAAGATAGCCATAAGTTGTTTTCCCCTTTTTTTCTCTGAAATTATAAATTTTTATAAGAAGGATTAATGATTTTCAATTTCAGGCAACAAAGTCTTCAAATAAAACATGCTAAAAATAGGACTTTGACTGAGGTCTTAGGCTGGTTTTTTTATCGATCTAAGCTGGGTGACTAGGATAGGATCCATGTCGAGACAATTCTAGAGATACCCATGTGGTCGGTTTCTTCATTGGACGCCTGTAACCTGCTAAACCTTGAAACTAGCTGCGGAATCAGGCTACATTCTGCAGCTAAGTTGCAAAACTTTATTAGAACAGGATACAGTGTTTTGAGGACCACTACAAACCATAACCAGTCAATTTTGGACAGTTGAACCTATCAAAGCAGTTGGGTTTCATTTTTTTTTTGAATCAATTGAAATGATGAAGTTTATTTTGTCTCCTCTTTTTTTTTTTAATTTTTTTTTGTTTTAGCATTAACAATGTCTTTTTCTGATCCCTCCAAATCACACAAAGTGCAAAGAGGATGGGCATACTTAAGAATTATTAATTTTTTTTTTACAAACAATTCATTTGTTGATCCTTCCAGATCACACAAAGTTGCAGAAGGAGAAGCATACTCAAGAATTATTAAATTTTTTTTTA
>APFE030860618.1:117694-204759 GCA_000404065.3 Pinus taeda | reverse complement strand
CATTTGGTTTAAAATATTAGAAAATAGAAACCACATCAGAATTGCAACATGCTACTTTGCACCGCAAGTTTCAAAAATCTACAAAGGTAGAGGGCTTGACCACAAAGAACCATTTGCAACCTTAAAAGTGGATATTGCAACATATTCACAACTAGATGAAGTTTTTATAGTGGGTGATTTCAATGTTAGGACTGCAAGTGAGCAAGCTAGCATTATTTGCTATAAAGATTATTGCGACCCTATTTGGCTTACAAAAGAGAGTAATCATCAGTGGGAAAGAATTTCATAGGACAAGGGCTACAATCTCTTTGGTGAGCAACTACTTACTCTATGTGGGGTCTTTGATTTAGTCATTTGTAATGACTTGACTAGATGGGCAAACTCTGGTAATTTCACTTGCAATACTTACAATGAAGCAATTGCAGTAGATTATGTAATTTTCTCGCATGGTTTGTGTGAGAAAATGGAGGAAGTTTTGATTGGAGATTAGTTGTGGAACTTAAAATCAGATCACAAGCCAATTTATTTATGTTTCTCTTGGACTGGAAAGACAATTAGAGTAAAAAATTCAGCATGTCCAACAAAATCTCCCACAAGACAAAATTCTTTTGACTCCGAAAAATTGTAATACCTTCAAAATGACGCTAGAGAGGCTCTTCGAGAAGGAGAAAATCACAATTCATAGCCTTCATAGTCATGAATTAACACATTTAATTCAATGCGCACTTGCAAAGTGCAAAAGAGCAAAAATTAAGAAGTCTAAAACAAATTGCTTTCCAGTTAATGCTTGGTTTGACGAGGAATGCAAAAAGGCAAGGACAATGTGGAGAGAGTCAAACAAGGATACCATAAAGCTTAGATCTTACAAGCAATTATTAAGCAAGAAAAAGACTGATTTCATGGTTTCAAAGAGGGAAGAACTAATCTTCCTTGGGAAAAATAATCCCAAATTATTTTGGAAGGAGCTCCAACCAAAAAAGATAGAAACTGGAAATAGTATTACAACTTCTAAGTGGTTTGACTATGCAAGACAACTCTATGATCAGGATCCCAAGGTTGACCCTCCCCCCTTGGTCAACACTGATACCGAACTCTTCACGTTGTAAGAGGTAGAGATGGGTATCAAGAAGTTGGGTGTTGGAAAAACAAAAGACTTAGCTGAACTCCAAGTAGAATATCTAAAGTGGGGCTCAAAGATACTTGCACCTCACATTACAAAATTTTTCAACAACATTGTACAATAGGGGCTCCCCACATATTGGACAACTAGTCTGGCAATACCTCTTTTCAAGAGCGGTGATGTCAATAATCCCTCCTATTATAGGACCATCATGATAAATCCTTTGTTTGCAAAGCTATTTGGAAGCATGCTAGAAAATAAAATTAGCAAGTGGGTAGAAGAAAGAGATAAGCGTGCTAAAGGGCAAGCAAGTTTTAGATCTAAACATTCCACAATTGATCATTGTATAACTTTAAGGCACATCATTGAAAATGTTTGGGAGAAAAAGGAAGAAGTCTTTTGTTGCTTTGTTGATTTCAGAAAAAACGTTTGACTCAATGCCTAGGGATAAGCTTTGGCACAGGATGGTGGAACTTGGGGTTCCTAAACATTTGAGAGCAGTTGTGCATACGCTGTATGAAGAGGTGAAAGTCAAAATTAGAACTTCAGCAGGCATTTTTGAAGGTTTTAGAAACAATATCGGGGTCAAGCAAGGTTGCCCACTGTCTCCTACCCTTTTTGGTTTATATATTGACAATCTTGAGGAGTGGTTAAATTCGCAAAGGGGCTGATGGTATCTATTTGGGCAAGTTTGTTATAAGGCTTCTTTTGTATGCAAATGATCTTATTCTGATTGCTAAACCAGCTCTTGGTTTGCAAGAACACTTACTATCCCTTGAGAATTTTTGTAGAAGTGTGGGGATGCAAGTCAATATCAGTAAAACAAAAGTAGTGGTTTTCTCTAAGAAAAGAAAACATAACCAGCATAAGTTCTACTTTGAAGGCAACATTCTGGAAGAAGTTGCGAATTACAAATACCTCGAAATTGACATCAACAAAAATCTAAGCTGGGATGGTTGTAGAAAGAAAAGAACTTTGAGGGGTTGGAAAGCATTTTGTGCTTTTCAAAATAGGTGTAGAGAGGCAGAGTTATGGGACTGGAAAACCACTCAAACTCTTTTTGGGCTTCTAGTGATTCCGATGATTCTCTATGGTTATGAACTATGGGCCAACAATACATCCAACATGCAATGGAGACAAATTGAGAAAATTCAGAAACATTTGATTACAAACAAATTCAAGATTAAAAGTGCAGTTCCTTATGCTATCTTGTTAAGTGAAACAGGGGCTACTCCTATTGAAGTAATCACTATGGCGCGAATCATAAGGTATTTAAAAAAAATGAGCAAATGGAAGAGGGTAGATGGCCTAAGGTTGTCTTTAATGATAGATTGTGCAGCAGAAAATAAAACTTGGATGCAACAAAATAACAAATGGTTTAGTAAATGGGATATTTTCTTGAATGTGTGTCCCATAAACAACAAAGAGATAAAATCTTTGTTATGGAAAAGTTCCACGAGCATACTTGGGATAATGAGCTAGGAAGAAAGAAAAAGTATTGTATTGAGGTGTTTAATCCCACTCATAGTCATCAACCAAAAGGATACATCGAGGCCAATATCTCTTAGAGAGCCAAAATTACATAGAGGCCAATATCTCTTAGAAAGCCAAAATACTTATTGCTCAGTTAAGGACTAATTCACATCAACTCCGTTGTGAAACATGGCGCTGGAAAATGCCAAAAGAAGTGTGGGAGGAAAGAGTATTCATTTTTGTTCTTCCAAGAAAATGGAAACATAAAAACATTTCATTTTAGAATGCGAGGCGTTCAAAAACAACTAGGAAAATTATGCAGATATGCTAGCAGCTAGCTCTTGGGATAATCTATTTAGCGAGGGATTTGTTGAGAAGCTGAGAGCATTTATTGTGAAGCTTCACAGAAAAAGGGCCGAATACATCAAGTATATGAAGAAGCAATCTGTCCTATAAACTATTTTTAACCTCGTAAACATTAAAATAATTTTTTTTTTCTTTCTTTTTTTCTTCATTACAAAAAACAAAAAAAACAAAAAAAAAACAAAGCAATTTCCTTAACGCAAACAAATCAAGATGGATTATTTAGTATTGAAATTTTCATAGTGAATGCAATGGATAAAATATATATACTTCGTTAAAGTCAAATTAAAAATAAACCAATCAAGGTGGACTATTTAATATTAATTTTTTCACACGGCAGACAATGGATGAAATATGTATACTTCCTTAAAGTCCAATTAAAAACAAACCAATTTCCTAACGCAAACGAACGAATCAAAGTGGACTATTTAATATTAACGAATCAAAGTGGACTATTTAATATTAATTTTTTCATTGTAGAAAGATATTATTGAATCAAGGAGGACTACTTAATATTAAATATTTCAGTGTAAGAGATGTTATTCTATTTTACTTCTTTTTTAACTAAATGTAGTATTATATATTGGGGAGTCTAAATATAGATTTTTATTTTTATTTCTAATATAGTGATTAATTTTTTTTAAGTGAAATAGTAATGTTATAATTTATTGTGTGTATATTCTAGTTTAATATTAGTAGAGATGTAATATAATGTCTTGTAAAAATTTTTTACTTGGTTAAAATAAAATTAAAAAAAAATATCATACATTAAAATAAAAAAATTGTAGATTAAAATAATAAAGTAAATTTTACTTGATTTAAAGGAGGAAATTAAACCAATCTCATTTATTTTAATTTTGAATCTACAAAGAGTCAAAACAAGATTATCAAATCAACTTAGATCTAACTTGATTTAGATTGCATTTGGTATGTTCTTGCAACAAATATTTCAATGGTTTATCATCATTAACTGTAATTGTAGATAGAACATCAACAGTATGTAATATGTGCTTCTTAATTATAAACATTAACAATTCATGCAAAGATCTTGTAGATAGAACATCAACAATATGTAATATGTGCTTCTTAATTATAAACATTAACAATTCATGCAAAGATCTTATCTTCGCTCTGAACTTCTTCATCAATGAGGGAGTGTTCAAATATATCATTCTCATTGAAAATTTGAATAGGTTCATCTCTCGAGTGTACTTGTTGTTCCCATCAATGCAAGATCACAAATAATTATGACATTATAATTATTCAAACAAGATTATAGTGATGATGCATAGCTCTTTGTGTAAATTAAATTATTTTAAATATAATAATTAAATTGTATTTTTTTTTAACTTTCATAGGACTATATCTTCCAAGCGAAGAATGAGGAATTGAACTGGTAATTTCACATCAAGAAATACCTTTAAAAAACACAAGTGAATACCTTAACCGAACATCCAATCACCATCTATCCAAAACCTCATAAACAGTAATTAAATTATATTTTTAAATATAAAATCTAATTTAATTTTCCATAAACCTTTTAAATTTCTAACCATTTATTATTACAATTTTCCTTATAAAAAAAACATATTAAAAGCCACACTCTTCATCATCTTTCCGTAGTCATTGCTGATGGCGTCCACTGGTAGCTGAATTGGTAATTTCACATCAAGAAATACCTTTAAAAAACACAAGTGAATACCTTAACCGAACATCCAATCACCATCTATCCAAAACCTCATAAACAGTAATTAAATTATATTTTTAAATATAAAATCTAATTTAATTTTCCATAAACCTTTTAAATTTCTAACCATTTATTATTACAAATATAAAAAAAACATATTAAAAACCACACTCTTCATCATCTTTCCGTCAGATACCACGTCATTGCTGATGGCGTCGACTGTTAGCTGAAATAGCACATTTGGTGGCCGGTTCTTTGGGTAGTCGCGCCTATCGTGTGAATCTTGATCAACATGACCTCCTCCGCTGTTCAATATCTATATTATATTTCTTGCTTTCCTCCGACGAACTTTCCTGTCTGCCCGCAGCCTTCTTTCGGCCTGTCTTCCCCTTCAAGGAATGGAGCGGCCATTGTCAATTTCAATTGCCGTCGAAAGGGCATAATCTACCTTCATTCATTTTCGTACTGTACAAAGCTCAAAGATCATAAATACTATATTGGGGTGATTTGAGTGCTCTGTTTCTGTTGTTCTGTTTAGTTTTCTTTCAGATTGAGGGAAAAATATGCGCATCATGGATACCTACTTCATATCCCATGGATCACCCACGTTGGCCATCGAGGACCTTCCTGCAAGGCATTTCTTACTGGATTGGGGCAAAATACTACCAGATAAGCCCAAGGCCATATTGGTCATCTCTGGTCACTGGGATACCTCAGTGCCTTGTGTCAATGTTGTCAGCAGAAACAGCACAATTTATGATTTCTATGGCTTCCCTCGAGAAATGTATCAGGTAAGTTTATTTGCTCTTTCAATTATGAATCAAACTATACCTTCAAGAGTTTTGTTGAATGGTTTGATTGCTTGTGTGACTTGGGTGTTTTTAAAACATCAACGTTGCATAAGAATTAAAAACCCTTTTAGGTTCAGGTTTGCTATACCTCATGCGCATTAATGGTTTTAAACGAAATAGTTTGATGGCTACAGGGTCTCTTTTATATATACCCTTTTATATATATGGAACGTTTACACTAGGAAATCCTCGAGTCATTTCTTCACATTCCTTGAATGGTACTCGGATAAATATATTTTGTAGATAACATGTATGCTCAACTCCCAGAGACCCAGTTTGATTCGACCTCAGGTCCTCCTTATCCACTATGGTTATGGCATAGCGAGTCAGATGCTTCAGCTAATCCTAGGGCATATTCATATATATAGATGGACCAATAGGGTACTTTGAGTGGTTATATTCATATATATAGATGGCCCAGTAGGTTACTTTGAGGGGTTATATGTAATGTTCTACCGAGAAGGGATGAGGGATACTGGTGTGAAATTTACGAGAGAAGTATGGGAATACTCTCAAATTTTAAGGAAATTTAAGGTGATGTAGATATAATGAAAGCATAAATATATTGTTCCATACATAATTGAATTAAGTAATGAAATACAGTGATTCATATTCATCATTCATACTGATACATACATCAATCATACTTATCATTCATCCATACATCATGAGATTCAATGATGAAATACATAGATCCAAATTTATCATTCATCATTCTAGAATCTAATTAGTACTACGTAAAATAGACTATTGTAGATACTGAAGTCTGAAGATCAGCATAGGAAATTGATATAACTCAAGTCTCAAACCCAAAAGGCGTGTTTCTGGGCATCCCCGTCAAAAGGGTGTGCCCAGAAGCACAACACCCTTTTTGGAAAAAGGCGTCTCCCACACCGAGCAAACATTTCCCCTTACGTCTCCCCAAAAGGGGATGTGGGGAAATGTTTCCCTAAACGTCCCTCCATCCCAGGTGCGTGGAGTCTCAAACCCAAAAAGCCTGTTTCTGGGCATCCCCTCAAAAGGGTGCGCCCATAAGCACAACACCCTTTTTGGAAAAAGGTGTCTCCCACACCGAGGAAACATTTCCCCTTACGTCTCCCCAAAAAGAAATGTGGGAAAATGTTTCCCTAAACGTCCCTCCATCCCAAGTGCGTGGAAAACATAGAGTGTGTGCACCCCACCTTGCAAGACATGTCCCCATGAAACACTAGTTATATGTTTCCAAAAAACATTTCCACTAGGAAATCCTCTAGTCACTTCCTATCTTTCCTTGAATGGTTCTCAGATAAATGCATCTCGCAGATAATATGTATACTTAACCATGAGAGACGCAGTTTGATTCGACCTCATCACCTCCTTGGCCATTATGGCTTTGGCATAGCAAGTCAAATGCTTCAGCTAATCTTTGAGGCTATTTATATGGTCCAATAAACTACTTTGAGTGTTAATTGCTTGAGCTTTATACACGAGGTCTCAAGGTCAATCACCTGGACTAGTTGCCTTTATTGTGTACCTCAATCACCTGGACTAGTTGCCTTTATTGTGTACCTCATTTGATGTCCCTACTGTGTCAGTGGCATAGTCATTTCTGACGAGTTTATACTGAGTACCATCTGACGAGTTTATACTGAGTACCATCTACAAAATGCAGGAATGCCCAGAAATTTCTCAGCAAAAGTCTTAGCAGCCATATTTATCTCCAAGTATAGAGGGCTGAATAACTTCTTATAAATTGCAGGACATAATAATTGACGAACTTTTTGTCTTTTCCTCTTTGCTAGGTTAGTTTCTTTTTGTGTTCAGCGGTTGCTAATTTTTCCCTCTTGCTAATTTGCTATTTTTGTTGCTTAGGAGAGTTGATTTCTGCCATATCATATATCTAGATGACATACTCTTATAAAGTGGACATTGTAACGGCAGTTGATATTCACCGTTATTACATAGAATGTTGGAGTAGCTTTTGTGCTCAATTTCATATTTCAGCCACCTAAACCCTTGATCCGTGATGTAGATTGGTCTTCCCATTTACCCTTTGATCAACCTGACCTAGATCGGTTGTCCTATATTCTTTGTTTAAATGCATCAAAGACACCGGCATTTCATTTGGGCCAAAAAATTACACCCAGCCATGCTCATCAAATAAGACATCTCCAAGGCCTATGTTAAAATAAAGATAGGACTTTATTCTGGAAATCCTTCCATGGTTGGGGAGTTTGTCCAAAATGGTTGATTATTTAAAGGCTGCAATTCTTCTCTAATTTTATTAAATTAAAGACTCCCGAACCAGGTTCTGCAAAGCCTTCCCAGGGGTGATATAAGGCTGTCCTTTTGTTGCCCAGCCTTTATGTCTTGTTGTCAGAGGTGTTGCGCAGATCCTTCCGATTCACCAAAGTGAAAAGCAAATCAAATTTTAATGGGGGCAAAATTAACTTCTAATATACAAACTACTGTGAATCCATGCTCCATTTATGAATGAATCATGACACTCTCTTCCTTATGGGGAAGCGTGTGCTCTGATGTCAGAACTTTCAAATAAGCTCTGCATGCTTTGGGTGGGAAAATTAATAAGTACTAGGCCTATGTTTTAAAGTTTAAAACATGTAATAAACAATGTTTAGAGATTAAAGAAAAAAAATTCGGTTTCTGAAATTTCATTTCTCTATCATCTCAATATATCTCCGTACTCGAAACCTACTCGGAGTAAAGGATTAGCAAGGATTTCTGAACGAGTTCAAAGATAAGGTGGAGAGTTGAACCAAATGGCTCACATTAGAAGGAAAATTATTTGGGTTTCGAATCCATGTTTAAATATTTGAGAAGCTTGCTTTGGAGAGGAGCCAAGGCTGAAATTTTTTTCTTGTATGTCTGGAGAACATCTGTAAACTAAAGAACGAGGAATTAAGTTCTAGGAGGTTAGCTCCCATGAACAAAGTCCATGAAGTTAAATTGAATTTGAGAAATTGCTTAGATGAAAACAGTTGTGGAGCCAAAAGCGCACTTAATTGGACCAATATCGTTGAATGTAGAGAAGAGGCGTGTTTTTGTGCTGATGGATTTGATATTGATGTCTTGTATTTTTGCCTGATTTGCTTTAAATCCATCCCTGCATATCACTTAACACTTGATCCCTATGGTGTAGGGTGATTTTATTGTTGGGTTGTTTAGATTTAGTTAAATTTGGAATAATGGAGGATGCAGATTTTGTTGAAGTATACAGGAATTTCTTTTTTCTAAAAGTTAGGATGCAAAGCTGCTCTCTTTATTTGCGGTGTTTGCAATGTTAAGCGAAAAGCTCTTTTATGTTTTTACCATGTACCCTATATGTTTTGGCAGCTTCAATATAATGCTCCTGGAGCTCCGGATTTGGCAAAAAGAGTTAAGGAGTTGCTGATAAATTCAGGCTTCAAGACTGTAAGAGAGGATTCAAGCAGAGGACTAGACCATGGTGCTTGGGTGCCCCTCTCCTTAATGTACCCCAAAGCTGACATACCAGTTTGTCAGTTATCTGTCCAGTCAAATCAAAATGGCGAGTACCACTACAAAATGGGAAAGGCCTTGGCACCCTTGAAATCAGAGGGTGTTCTGATTATTGGATCGGGTAGTGCTACTCACAATCTCAGGGCTTTGAGATCTAATGGTTCTTCTCCAGCTCCATGGGCTGAAGCCTTTGACAACTGGCTGACAGAAGCTCTGATTAATGGCAGGTAAATTTACCTTAAAGAAATCTGAAACTGTTGCGAGTTTAATTGTGGGACAGATATCTTTTTAGTAATAGTGTTTATGTCTATTAGTTGACTTGTACTTTTCTATTGAAAATTATGCTTTCATTGTACTGAAAAAACTAACTTCCGTATCCTGAAAAATGAGGAAGAACGGTAAAACTAAAGGCTCCTCTGGGAAGGCCAAGCCAAAGCTTAGGGTAAACTATACGCTGCAAAGCCGGACAGCGAAGAAAAACTCTTTGTGCCATTTGTAAATGCTCTTATTTCAGGAACATGGTTGATGTATATTTGATATAAAAATCCTACTGTACCATTGGAAAATCTTACCCATTCAAATATGCTAATGTGAACTCATTTTAACACAATCACACAGGTGTCGGCTTGGCTCCTGTCTTCAACCTGGGGAGTCTTTGAAAGCCCTAATTGCCTCTAGCGTGAGACTTCAGATTGCATACAATAACTGATGCGAAGCACAACAAAAATTTACAGTCAGATCATAGAGACATTGCTAGCATATACTGCATTTACAGGGAATGAGGAAGTCACCTCCACAGCAAACCCTCAGCCTCTCCACATCTGATAGCACATTAAAATCTTCACCACTACTGCAGAGGGAACTAGCTAACCCCTGTTGGCAGACACTAAACCACTGTTAGCAAGAGTAAGATCTGACTGTTTCTATTATAGAAGCTTTATTGACAGAACCAAGGTCATCTGCCCTTTGCTGATGCTCAGTTCGTACTCATCGAAAATCTTGTCTTTGTATGCCACAGCATGTTGAAGACACCACCAATAGTACAAGGCAACTAGCTAACCTAGACACTAAAGCCGCTGCAAACAAGGCAGGCTAGGATCTGACCTTGTCACAAACTTTCTTGACAGAACTGAGGTGAAGCCTCTTGCCCATGCATGTTATGTCCTTAAACTTGCCAAAAACTTGCTCTCTGCATAGATCGTGTTCAGTGACCCTTTGTTTGATGTTGTCACATTAAAGTAATTATACCGGGACCATAAAAGGATTTTAGAACATTCCAACCTATAGATCTTTTGCATCAAGATTCAGGTGTTTCATGTTGTCACAAAGGATTTATGCCGTGGTGCTGTCTATAATCATGTGCTTATGACTCTTACGAAGCATGGAGGTGGAGGTGGTCTTTCCCTGCCTGTCTTTGTTTTTCATCATACACTACATCCTAAAATCTTTTCACCAATTTGTCAAAGATGGATTGAGACAGACCTCTCTCATGGTTCCAAGCCTCTTCCAAAGCCAGTTAACCTTGGCAATCAAGAAAACTTCATTTTTCATCCGCTTTCCCTTCCTGTTGTTTATAATGTTGGACTTAACTCTAAATCTGTTTAGTACCTTCTACTTGGCAAATAATTTTTATCAATTCTATTGGTTGGCATCTTGCAGGCATGATGAGATTAACAATTTTCAAGAGAAGGCTCCATCTGCAAGCATGGCTCATCCGTATCCAGACCATTTTTATCCATTGCATGTTGCTCTTGGAGCTGCTGGGGAGGGAGCCAAAGCAGAACTGATCCACAATAGTTGGAGCAATGGCTCACTTTCATATTCTTCTTATTCTTTTAAGTCTAATCAGTAGTAGTTTCAAATGAGTCTTTCATGGTGTGATCATGCAGAATAATGTTGATTTGTGCCCTGGTTCCAACTTCCGGACTTAGTTTCCAATCTAGCTACTGTTAGGCTTCCTATTATGTTCTCCGCTGTTTCTGCATCTAGTGATGCCTTAGAATAATATCTCGACAAGTTGTACATGCAATAGCAGTGCTTCGATCCATGTTCTATCAGAAGAACTTTTCACCGGGAAAAAATGATGTTGATTCCTGGGAATCAAGTATGTTGGATTTCAATGTTTGTTGGTGCTATCATGTTTACAAGTAAAGAAGTTGTTATTAACTTCTCATGTACTTGGGCTTCTTCTTCCTCCTCTTTTTAGTAAATATAGCAAATATAGAGAAGTATGCCATACTCTATATATTTATAACTATGAAATTTATTAATCTCTGTAGGTTCATATTTTGCTATTAGTTGCGCCAGTTAGCATTGCATCTCTTTTCTATAGGTATTACGAGGGGTGACTTTGAGCTGGATTAAATTAAATCTTAGTCTTAATTTTTATGAAAGTATTAAAAGTATTTTTTTAAGAGCGTGGTTTAATTTAATTTTTTAACATTTTGGATTTTGGTTTTTCGTTGGGTTGATATATATATATATTTTTAATAAATAGTGGTTTTTGGTTGTTTAAAATGTGTATTTGAATATATAAATAGATTTAAAGCCTTCAAAAATTATATTTAAAGTATACAAATTTCACCACTCAAATTTGTGATTTGATCAAACCTATGTGAGATTTAAAAAAAATTGAATGGAAAATATTCTCGAAAAAAAACAGAACCTAAAAAATTTAAACAACTTTTAAAAACAAGTATTTTTTATTTGGAAAATGGAATATAATACATCAAATAACATCAGTGCATTATTTAGGATGTGGAAAGGACTTCATATGTCAGTGCATTATTTAGGATGTGGAGAGGACTTCATATGAGGGGGAGCTTGATTAAAACCATTAAGAAGGAAGGGTTGATTACAGATGCCATTTTGGCACCTTGAATATAAAGGTGGGTACATTTTTTTTTGGCAGAAGGGTTACTTAGGAATGCATTCATTCATTATAATGGGAAAATGATGCTTTATTTCATAATAAAAGATGGAAAAGTAGTGACAATATGAAATGTGAATTATACATAAGCATATACAAAACAACAAGAAACATAAATAATTTGGAAGAGTAACCTAGTGTATAGTATATGTGAAATAAATTATTAATTAATTCTTTAAATATATTAATTATATAGTATTTATTAATGTAACAAAATATTTATTTCTGATATTAATATTATATAATTTTTAAATAAAGTGGAAGAATTTTAAAAAGGTTCAACTTCATCTGTTATTATGTAAAAGAAAACTCTTTTATTTACTGAATATTTTTTTATATTTTATTTAAAATTTTTATATTTTTGAAAGCTTTTAATCTTATCTTCAAATTATTTGATCTTGAAACTCTTAACCTCATTGAAATTTGTCTTATCTCCACCACCTTTATCTTTAAAGGAATTTGCTATGAACATATTGAAGGTACAACCATGGGTTCCTACTTATCCCCAATGGTTGCCAACATTTTTATGGAACATTTTGAAGCTATAACTTTAAACAGCATTTATCTAAAACCCAAGTGTTAGTTTCAATTTGTTGATGACACCCTTGTAGGTTGGCCTCACATCCTCACAATGTTAAACTTATTCTTGGGTCATCTTGATCTGTAAACTGCTTTGGATATTTCATTGGACAATTCGTCACAATAAATCTAATAGAAATATATTTAAAGTTTTACTATGAACATTAAATTCTTTTAGATTCTGTATTTGTTAATTATTGAATTGTTATTTATGCATAAAATAGATAAAATGCTACAAAATAGAGGCCAACGGAATACATTCACATATCAACCACAATGAGCACAAATATATGCTTTGGAAAACCTTTACATGAGAAAAATCAAGGTGAGGCTCTTTTGTCTGAATGTAAATAATGCAAGTACAAAGGAAAAAACACTCTTTATGGAATCACTTTTGACATATGGCCTGATAGGCTACTATAAAACTCTATCCCCCTATGTAATGCTCTCTCACTTCCACTCCCTTAACTATGGAACAAGATACAATTGAATAGAATGGAACCCCTTTTCTTTCTAATGGTTTGGTTATAACATGGCTTGATAGCCAAATTGGAGTCATGTTTGGCTCTTTCAACTCTTAATTAGGGTTACGACCTTGGCCCTTCTAGAGTCTTCTTCATAATTATCACATGGTTAGCTCATTTTCCATGAGTAATAGGGGTTGACGTAGCATCCACTCATGTCGTGGTGGTCAAATTTAGTAGGCCAACTTCTAGGAGACATATATTTTGCATATGAACTCCAATTGACGCAATTATTGCATTGTTGGAAAGGTCTCTTAGTGTAAAAAAACATCATAGCGTCACGTGCTTAAGCGCAAAAGTTTTACCCCAAAAACCTCATTTAAGAATGGCCTTGGAAGGTTTCAAATTCCAATTCTCCAAGCTAGGTCTTGTAGATAAAACTACTACAAGCTAATTCATCCAATTTTTCCACTCTGAAAGCATTGATATAGATGAAAAATTATATAATAATCCAATTTGAATCATACTTGCCCATTTTGGGAGGCTTTTGGTCCCTAGAAACTTTATTGAATGAGATGGGGAAATTTTTTCTTTTACCTTCTCCTTGGAGTACCATTTAGCCTTGCTTAGAAGTTGTCCTTTCAATCCAATCTACTAAAGGTCATGCTACACATGTCTTAAAGTTCTAGACCTCTTTTGCAAAACTATATCCTCTATCAACTATACCTAAGCAGCTAGAGCTCAATCCTCTATGTTCGGTAGAACATGCTCCTCTTCCTTATCCAACATGGAGGGTGCATATTGTTTGAGGTTTTCCACATTCACCACTAAGTAAATGCACATGTATGGGGTAGATTAGGTTTGTAGGCGTTATCTCTTACCTTTTCCAGTATCTGGAAAGGACCATATTGCAAAGCCTTGATATTCTTATCAAGGCCTTGTAGTCTTTCCTTGTTTAATTGTAACCATACTCTATCTCCCACTCTGAATGACCTCTCTATCATGTGTTGGGCACGCTTATGCTTGTATTTTTCTTATGACTTTTTCAATGCCTTCCTTTCTTGCAAATGGATTTGTTTGATTTTTTCAACAATTTTCCCTGCTCTTAAAGCATCCCTTATGAGATCCTCCCTTACTCCTCTTTGTGGCCTATATACAACATCAAAAGGTGAAGGTGGAAAATGTCCAAAACAAATTTGAAATGGGGACTTACTAATAGAAGTGTGGCTTTCTCTATTATAAAGGTAATGTATATATACCAAATTTTCATTCTAGGTCTTTGGATGCTTTTGATTATAACCCTTCAAAAGTTGCACCAAATCCCTATTAACTACTTGTGTTTACCCATCTATTTGTGGATGGAATGTTGTAGATGTGAAAATTCGGAAAACCCTGAATCCTACTGCAACAACTGATTAAGTTTCTTCTATTTGTCAAATGAACTGAATAAATTATTTACTACATACTACGATAAATATCGAAACTAATACGCTGCAAACTTCACAAATATAATACTGCAGAAGAAAAATAATGTTAGAAGAATAGATGCACACACACACACAAGTACACAGTTATTTTTGGACCAATATCCCCAAAAAAATCCAACTTGAGAAAACTTGTGTAGTAGTTGAGGCTTTTATTATCATGCAGTAGTAAATATGAGTACAAATCTATGGATGCTTAAATCTAGCAATCCATATAGAGAAATGACTAACATAAAGTCTAGTGATAAACATCTGACTCCCACTGGTGATCTGACAATGACCTTGGCTCAAGATAAGTTGCTCTCTGCTGCTTGTACGCAACCCCTACATTAGCCTACGTAGTGTTGCATCCCACAACTCGGACCAACATCTCTCTCGCTAACTGATCACCTACTATTTGGAAGATTGATTCTCCTGGCATCTGGGCTCCCACTCCGGCTTTTGGCACTGAATCACTGCGTCTCCCCAAAAAATACAGATTCCCCTCTGAAGCACTATGCTTCCTCTCTGCTTTGTGCTGCCTCTCTGCTATGCACTCACCGGACTATAAAATCTCCTTCCGACGTTACTATCCCTAACCCTCTCTCACTGCTTCGATCTTACTGATGCACCTCTAACAACTAAACGTTGCTACTCTAGAGATCGATTTCCCAACATAATCGAATTTCTAGTGTCTGAAGTGTGTTCTCCAACCCCCATCTAATTTTTTTTTATAATCTCTCATTGAGACATCAACGACCAAGATTAAAACATAAACGATGGCTAAGATTAACTAGAACTTGATCCATGTCTTCTTCTGGAAGATTCTCACCATGACTTAATTAATACCCTTTAATTAATTAGTTTTCTTAAGTTTAGACTTAGAAACCATTAAAAAAATATTAATTATTTTAATTAAGTCGTCTCTAGGTGGAATTTCCTAAAACGATTTCTGGGTTTTGGAGAATACATGTATTCTATCCTCTCCACCAAATTTTGTGGCTAGAACACATCCGATGCTACAAAAACTAACACTCCCCCTTAGCGAGGAATGTATTCTAGCGTTGCAACCCACTGGAGTAACACCATGTCTCTGCACCACTTCTTGTCATGCTGCTCATGTCTGGCTACTGCTTCCCATCAACTACTGCGCAACTTTGATATATGCTGCATCTGTGTTGTTGTTGGCCTCGCTGAACTGTTGCTAACATTACATCTGCACTGCAACTCCCTCTCCCTCTACTATTGTTGTGACTGCAACAACTGCAACTGAAAAGCATCCAAAATACTAAATCAACTGTGATCAGTATGATGCATCTATCACCCAAGTCCTAACTTCTGCTAGACTTTGTATTGTCACTGAAGCCTCTGTGCTTCTGCTGACTCTGCTTTGTGCCAACTCTGCACTGCTGCCAACTCTGCACTGCATTGCCCAGTATCTCACTGCTACTGGCTACTGCATCTGTCACTTTGCACTTGACTGCACCATCTGCCACTGATCCATCTTGCCACTGCATGATATGGTCTCTCGTAGCAAAGTATTGATTCATGAGATGGGTCTCCTCAAAACTCCTACCCATCATGTAGCTCTCTGGGGCTACAAAGCCAAATTACCCCACCTCACTCCTGGAGATATATCGGTGATCACGACAAATTCTTGGACAACTTGTCAATCTCTGCGGATGCAACCTATTGATCATGCTTCTCCTCTTTTTCCTTCTTTCTGAGAGGACATTGAGTGTTGTAGTTGCCTAGCTCACCACATCTGAAGCATTTCACTTTGGAAATGTTCTTCTTCCACCTGTGCTGCTCTTGTTGCCCCTTTAATGCGAGGACTACATTCTCTTCTTCCTTCACTTGCTTCGTCCCACTGTTGTTGCTGGTCCCACTAATGGTGGTCTTCACCAAATATTGCCTCATCTCCTCCTACTGTTGACCAGCCCACATTCGATCCCAATTTGGCAACTTTTCTCTTCCCAGAATACTTTGGATGAAGACATGTCATTCTTCAGAAACATTGTTGAGAGCTAACCGCACCAATTCTATAGACTGGGGTGTTGACCCTACTGCAGACAACTGGTCTCGAATATCCTGAAGCCTAGTGAGGAATGAGTTTATGCACTCCCCTTTTTGCGTCCTTGTGCATCTCAACTTCTCCTCAAGATACATCTTCCACTGCTCAAAAGATCCCTCGTCTAGCATAGCAAGAGCCTCCCACATCTGTCAGGGAATATATTTGCCAGCTATGTGAGACACTACATGATCTCGAATGCCATCGAGAATCAACCACTTTTCCTTTTCCATCTCCTTCATGTAGGCCTTTAGTAGATCTGCATATGCGGGTACAACTACCACACTATCGATGTAAGTTTTGAGATCGTATTCATCTAGAAGACAATAAATTATTTCCTTCCACATCACATAGTTGGAGGCTCCCTCTACCCGATCCTAATCTCTCAACCGTGTTGATGCCATTTCTTAAGAAATTCGAATTCCTCCTCTTCTCCTTTGCGTAGCTATTGATTGGCTCTACACACTTCCTATTGGAGTGGGAAAATCTGCTCACAACTGTTGCTACTCTACTAGGAAAAATTGAACTTCTGGGCTAGAAGTTCCTTGAGGAAAGAATTCCCTCAGTGTGTGCTCTTCCTTCCTCCTGATGCTATTTTTCACTAGAAAACTGTTGCAAATAACTGTCCCAGCTGAAGATCTACTCTGCAAGGAAAATATTGTTGCTCCCTCTGCCTCTAGTAATCTTTGATCAAGAAAATTTATTCCCTGTTGACTCTTTCAGAGAAATAATGTTTTCCTAAAAAATCAACCCTTCTGGCCAAGAACTGTGTTGCCTCTAAGGATTTCAAACTGCTTCCTCTACAGAGATTCGAAATTCCTCTTCCCTTCTGCTACTGAGATCTCTGACTTATGATCTGCGCTCTAATACCATGTGAAAATCTGGAAAATGTTGAATCCTATTGCAACAACTGATTAAGTTTCTTCTATTTGTTAAATGAACTGAACAAATTATTTACTGCATCCTACAATAAATATCGAAACTAATACACTGCATCCTTCAAAAATATAATATTGCAAAAGAAAAATAATGCTGGAAGAATAGATGCACACACACATAAATACACAGTTATTTTTGGACCAATGTCCCCGGAAAAACCCAACTTGGGAAAATCGGTGCAGTGGTTGAGGATTTTATTATTATGCAGTAGTAAATCTGAGTACAAATCTATGGATGCTTAAATCTAGCAATCCATATAGAGACATGACTGACATAAAGTCTAGTGAAAGAAACATCACTCCCACTGGCAATATGACATTGACCTTGGCTCAAGATGAGTTTCTCTTTATGCAGTGCCCACGTTAGCCTACGCAGTGCTGCGTCCCACAACTGGAACCAACGTCTCTCTCTCTAACTGATCAGTTTTTGTTTGGAAGATCGATTCTCCTAGCCTCTAGGATCCCACTCCGTCCTCTGGCACTGAATCACTACATCTCACTAGCAAAATACAGATTCCCCTCTAAATCATTGCGCTAGCTCTCTGCTCTGCGCTGCCTCTCTGTGGCACCCACTGCCTCTCTACTATGCACTCACCAGACTGGAAAATCTCCTTTCGACATTACTATCCCTGCGACTCTCTCACTGCTTTGATCTTACTAAATCACCTTCGGCAACTAAATGTTGTTACTCTAGAGATCAATTTCCCAACATAATCGAGTTTCTGGTGTCTCAAGTGTGTTCTCCAACCCCCATCGAATTTCTTCTTATAATCTCTCGTTGAGACATCAACGGCTAAGATTAAAACATAATCGATGGTTAAAGATTAACTATAACTCGGTCCATGTCTTCTTCCAGAAGATTCTCACAATGACTTAATTAATACCCTTTAATTAATCATTTTTCCTAAGTTTAGGCTTAGAAACCATTAAAAAAAGATTAATTATTTTAATTAAGTCATCTCTAGGTGGAATTTCTAGAAACTATTTATGGGTTTTGGAGAATACATGTATTCTAGCCTCTCCACCAAATTTCATGGCTGGAACACATCTGATGCTACAAAAACTAACAATATACCCTTTTAACTTTGTGTCCATCTTCTCCCATAATGTATTTCAAATTGTTGGTGTCCCTATTTGAAATGATGCTCCTCAATATCCCAAAATGCATTAAGATCTGTTCAAAGAACAAGTTTGTTCGTTCTTGACCTTCGATGATCTTTTTACAGGGCACGAGAATGTTTTTACAGGGCACGAGAATGCACATCTTGTTGAACATGTCAACTATACAAATAGATAGTCATGTTCTTTCTTGTTTGTTGGTAAACCTCCCACAAAATCCATGGAAATGTTTTCCTAAGGATGAATGGGCACATGTAAGGGATGGTATATACCTTATTTCATGTTACTAGGCTCATTGGAAAAACAAAAATTATACATCCTCTAATGAACCTTTCTACATATTTTATTCTAATCTTGTACACATACCTCTGTAAGTTGGTATTTGTCTTCCCAACACCAAAATTCCTTACAACCTTGGAGGTGTGAGCCTCTTTGATTAGTTGTAGAAGCTCAAATTTAGAAACATAGCTTGTCCACCCTATAGAATAACCCATTCTAGAGATGGTAGTCATCTATGTTGTCATTGTCATCTACATGACTTTGGTCTTGTAGCTACTTAAACACCTTCTTGAAGTCCCCATCCTCTCTATATGTATCATGGATGAAAGACTCCATATGCATCAAAGTTCCCAAAGTTGTGAGTTTTGATGTGGGTGGCCTTGAAAACATCTCGACCATTTTTTTTTTTGTCCATACTATACTTGATGGCTAAATGACACTGCTATAAGAACTTGTTGTAGTACTCAACAAATCCCCATTATTTTTTATAATAGTTGAGCTAATAATAATGGGGACCCTTTTAAAATCTTAATAAAGTTATTTGATTCTAATCAAATAAGGCAATTTTTAATTTGTGTCCCCCAAAAACCTTTGAATAAGAAAATCCCCCTTATCGGGGCTCTCATATCAGAGATTGGCCTCATAAGTATTAAACTCGGTAGGATTTTGTTTAAATGTATTATTGGGAACATTCTAGTGGAACATTTAAATATCGCAACATTACTTGTAGTAAAGTTGCGATAAAAATTTTTCCCCAATTAAAACTTTCTGATACTTTAAGCCCAAAGTAATATAAGCATGACTTTATGATATAAATAAAAGCCTGGACCCAGAATACTACCACGTGGTATATTGGAGTTTCATATATCAAAATTTAAAAAACAAGCGCCACTTAAAACGTCTGATCCTTCGATCCTCCGATGTGCCGATACCCTGATACTCCAATACCTCATACCTCTGATGTCCCTTTTCTGCCAATCCTCTGATGTCTCGATAGCCTGATACTTCGATATTTCTGTATCGCTCATCCACCGATTTTCCCCTCTTTTTCATATATTAGAACTTTTATATCAGGAGTTACTCTTTTAAAATCTCTGATATTGCATCCCCGATACAAAAGATCTGATGCCTCTTCCTGCTCACAACTCATAACTGTTATATCTTTGAATAACACCTATCAAAAGGTGAGGATATCACAAGTTTTAAAGGTATGTTCTTAAGATTTCTCCGAAAAAAATCCTCCAACATGATGACATAAGTAGAGCCCATGTGAATGCACATTTTTCATTTAATCGCTGAAAACAACGAATTTATGATTTTTCGAATTTTTAAATGATTTAATCATTACAGCTTAATGTCTCTAGGATTTTCTCAAAAAGACATAAATCATCATGGAAAGTAGTTATTTTCTCTAAAATAATTCTCTGGTTAAGGAATTTCTGCTTATGTTCGTGTTTACCATTACAGGCTAATCCCGACAATTAAAGTTCATTACAGATGTCTAGGATAGCTAAAACCAAGTGGAAACCTTTTGTTCAACAACAACTGATGACTCCTCCACCTGAAGCTTCCGAAATTCTTGCACTATTCTCGGATACGACCTATACTCCCGACGCTGGAAAATCCTCTTGGGAAACTATTTATAAGATTTTTGAATATGAAGGACCAAGGGTAATAGAGAAAACAACTACGTTCGATGATTCTTCTCTGGTCTCTGAAACTACCTACAGTGACGTCACCAATTCATTCCTGCATAGAATTGCAACACGACCCAACATCTTGCCTTACACAGATATGATAAAGGTGTTATTGATCATATGAATATTGCAGATAGGAATTTCATGACTCAAAAGCAAACAACCATTGGGCCATTTACCAGCAGCAATTTGAGCAAAATGTATCATCCGCTGCAACCTCAACGAAAATATGACAAGCTTTTTATGCAAAATTTCATGAAGGAGAATGAGCATCAATCATAGCCCATTAGGAATCAGAGAAGATATCTTAACAAACACAAGCACAAAGATAAGGGTATGTATTCTATTGCCTCCATTATTGGCCCATACTTTCAAATAGCCGCTATGATGTGTAGGATCTATGGTTACCCTATACACATAAATTCTTCAACCAATGGGTACCACTCATTGATGCTTCCTCTGATGGATATATTATGGATTGGGGAAACATATTGTCTGATAACATAGCCACTCAAATCATGAATTATAGGAGAAAACATATTTTTTTAGAGAACATAGTTCTTCCTTTTTATATGATTAATGGATGCCATCTATTTCACCTCTGATTTTACTTCTATGGGATGGAAATGGACTATTGAAGACCCTACACCTATCCATATCTATCATGACATACTCCGGGAATCAAAATTTCACCCTAATTTCTATAGAATTTTCCATGGAATAATGCTTCTCATTGATCAAAGTGTATTTGATAAGAAAGCCCCTAGGGTTTCACCTAAAGATAATAATGATTTTCTATCAATTGGGAACTAGTTTGGAGAAGAATCATCACTTATATTCGGATCTTTGGTAGTCTTGTGAAGCGACATGTGTTTTCCCCTTTACATCCATGATAAAATTCTAGCCCGTGAAATAGCTTACTAAACCATAGGACATGGTGTCTCAAAAGACCTAAATCATGCTAAAAAAACAATGTGGCCTACATTTCCTATTCAATGTGGTGTATATACTCTAGATAGTTATAAACATGTTGGTATTAAGATTGAAGATATTTAATGTTTAAATTTCCCAACTATTCTGAATAGGCAATATGATCCTAAGGGAATTGCCAAGAATGTCACTGCACGATCAAGTATCAGGAAATTTATGCATGAGAAGTATAAATTTGATGACTTATTTGAATTGGTCTCTACCTATTCGACGATTGTGGATCTAGCAGAAGCATAGTTAACTCCATAGAAGATAACTCAGTTTAATCAGTACAAAGATAAAAGGGTTGCTCACTTGCCTATGGATTTATTGAAGTTCCATCAACAGAACATAGAAACATAACAGAATAAAGTCTTGGCTATTTCAACATAGGTTCCTGACGTTTCTCATACAAAAGAGACATGTACTTCCTCCTCTTCTTAGGTTGTGAAAACTCCGATAGACAAAAAATGGATGAAATATGGGAACAGTTCAATCAATTCATTCAAGTTACAGACCTCAAAGTCTCAAAAATCCATTGCAAGAGAAAGTTTCATATATTGTTGAAACTATGGAAAAAACTCCACTTATTATTGGGACTTCCGACAGGCCTTTAGACATTGATGATATAGAAATCATCCTAGCATTCCCGACCTCTGAGGTTGATTTTAAGGTTGAAGAGATTCCTCCTCTCAACATATTTTACAGTCCACAACATAAAGTTGTTGTGAAAAGACAAAGAAAAAGAAGAAGGGTTTATCAAACCCAGCCCTTAGTCCCTAAAGATACTTCATTTCAAGTGGTGTGGAAAGGCTCTCAAACCACTCCTGTGGAGGTTCTCAGGAGGCTCTCACATTTTGCAAGAGAATATGCTACTGCCACCATAGATAAAGCCACTGAAGTGCAACATATTTTGAGAGAAAAAGATGAAAGAATCATGAAATTGGAACATGGCATGGACAACGAGAAGCAGATTATTGCTCAATAGTGGCAAGCACAACTTGTTGAGCTTCAATAGAATTTTGATGCCTTGAAGCTTCAACATGAATCTGATTTTAGAATTCGGGATGCTCAAATCCAATAGTTACAACAAAGTATTGAACAATTGAAAATTAATCTCGAGTTGACCGAATACAAAAGGGAAGTAAGAGAATTGGATACTCTCCTTGTTCAACAAGAAGTTAATTTATGTAAAAAATTAGCCATTATTCAGGATTTATGTCAAACAATCAATTCATTGGTGAATCAGTTGTCTGATCTAAGGACATACTTTGATGAAATTGAGGAGAAAGTCTCAGATTATATAAATTGGCAAGAAAGCATTGAAGGAAGATTAGCTAATCTCCCTACTATTGAAGAATCACAAAAGGAGATACTCTTCCGAGATTGAAAAATCAGACTGAAACATGCAGAGACAACAATATTTAGTACCAGAGATATTTCTAATGACCTCACTGAATCTATTAGTGACAATTTACTGCAGGTCAGCCTTATTCAAGATTGCCACGAGGGAACTCTGCCTGATATTAAATTATTAACCAAGTCATGGTAGGAGTTATCAAAGAAGAATGTCGAGACCATTGAAAAGTTGTCAAAGGTTAACTTAGGATTCCATTGGCATTTCTTAGTTAAACCTCATAGTCAGTGGTTAATGTTGAGGTGTTTATCTAACACGACTACTCATATGTTTCCAGCACCCAGGGACACGTTATTCACTAGTCAGATGCACATTCAAGCACATTCAACCACAGGCTCCACTCGAATTGAAGCCTATGACAAGTATGTATGGACTGCGGCAACGTATGGGAGAAGAGTCTTCTTCAAAATCTTAGTTGGGTTGTTGAAACCAAATCTAAAATTATCTTATGCTTTTATTTTAAGCGGTGTTTTTTTAAGACCGCTTCAAACTTTTATTCTACTTTTCTATATTTGCATTTTGATTGAAAACTACAAATCCCCTTTGTTTGAATGGAAAAGGGGTTCTGAATTTTGTAAAGAAGGCTTTTGTTTACACTACTATAGCTCAAGAAATCTTCATAGAAGACTAAACTGATATTGTTTTTCTCATGAGTAGAGTCATAATAAACAATGTAAACTTTGAAACGAGAACTGATATGATTACCCGTTTCATAGAGATAGCAAAAAAGTGACGCGATTTTGAAAAGGGGCGACACATAATACACATATTTTTTTTAGCATAGTTTTTGGCACTTTAATTTTTTTTATGTACATTACGTTTTAGAATGTTAGTGATTTGCATGTTGATCTAAAAAATTGGCGATTCTGCATCAGAACCTTTTTTGAAAAGACCTATTTTTTGACTTTAAATTTTCTAATGTATGAAATGTAAATAATTATTTTCTAAATTTAACAATTTTTGAAATGGTCTTCTTCTTCATATTTTATTGTTTTTTTTTTGGTAGTGAAGTTTTTGTTGTTTTGCATATTTGAAGAAGAAGGTCAATACTTTAAACTTTCGACATTCTACATATTTATACATCGTTAATTAATTTTTCAATGCGTATGAAATAATGGTCTCTAAAAAACAATAATTTTAACAATTGACATAAAATAACCATTTTCAACATAAATATAACTAAAAAGTTATACATTTTGATAATTTTTTGCTAGAAATGACATGTCAAAATCACAATTTTTATAGGAAAAATTTAACAAAAAATGATTAAATAATAGTTTTTTTTTTGAATTTCATGTCAAAAAAAAATAATAATCACTGATTTTTTTCAAAAAATAATGATTAACATTAAAATTAATGCGAAAATCACATAATACAAATATTGAACACATAACAACATTAATTGAATGCTTACTCTTCCATATAATGTCATAGTCATAACATTGCAAGTATAGCTAATTAATAGTTACAAAAAATGAGCTTGATTTCCAAGAATAACCTAAATTTAATCAACAATATCACATAATTCAAATTCTTTATCCTCTAAAGTTTCATCATTGTCTTCTTCCACAATATTTTCTGCTTTATTTTGTTCATTTTTCTCTTCTAATGGATCTTTGATGTTTGTGAATCTCCCAATTTATGCCTTTCCAATCATTCCACGTAATGGTGGTTGAGGTTCCTTTGCCTTTTTTGCCATACACGATTCACTAAAATCCTCTTTCTTCAACCCAATTTCTTGCATTGCATCTAGAAGAAGTTGAAGAGCATTAATTCTTTGCTGAATAAAATTGCACTGTACTGGATCTTTTTCAATGACAATGCAATCTCTTCCTTTTTGAAGGCAACATGCTAGTGTTGTACCTAATTATCAAGCACAAAATAAATAATGAAGTAAATTAGTATAATGACATATAAATTAAGAAAGAAGATACTGAAATTCAATTCCATATAATAAAACTTACCTGATTCAGAAAATAAATCCAGAACCCAATCTCTTTCATTTGAACATATGTCTATAAGATAGTTAATCAATAACTGTGGTTTTTGATAAATGTTAACTATTTCTCCTTTTGTCTTCATATGTTAGTTTTCTCACAACAACATCATAAGCCAGTACTTGGCTATGACTCTTTCCATCTACCCGATTAAAAATCATATACATATAGCTATCATTTTTTGCCCAATAATCAATATGGATGAACTCACAATCGTTTATAAATGGTTGATCTTCACAGTTAAGAAGATTTGACTTTTGCTTGTAACAAGAAATAGTAAAAGTTCAATTAACTTGTACATAAATGGATTTTTTAACATTAATAAAATATATATTTTCAACATCTTACCATGTACGTTGCATCCTTGAGTTTGTTTTCCCCTTGAAATTTGACAATAACATTGCCAATTGTGTGTCTGAATGAAATGCCACAAATATCCATAATGGTGATGATGTGACTTCTAAAAATCCTGCAACCACTTTACTAAGAGCTTGATAAGTATAAGGGTCACTATCATAGTCAATGTTTGGGATATTGAAACCATGGGGAATATCTGCAATAACTAGGGCGTAATCCCTTTTAGGTATGAGTTTAGCAATGTCTTCACAGTTGCCTTGTATTACTCGATATTCAATAGTGTCAAGCCCTTTCCAAATTAAATGAGTAAGAGTTGGATCAAGTTCAACATTCCTAAGATGTTGCTTCTTCAGTCTTTGGATCTTAATTTTTTCAATAAAGGTTCTGAAACTATCTGGTGCTCCATTTACATCTTTCCTCATCTTTAATAAAATAAAAATTATATGCATAAGTTATAAAATAAAAATAGTATACAGATGAATAAAAATGAATGTATAAATCAACGTGTCTTTTTAAATGAAAAATAAATAAAAAATTAGTGTTAATGTAGAACTTGAATCTGGATAGTTGCGTACAACATCATCGGAACTATCTTAATTCAATAATTTAACCATTTGTTCTTGTATATTCATGTAAACTTTGTGACTGCATAGATAAAGTAATAAAAGTTAATATAATGATATGTATAATAAATACTACCAAGAACAATATGTTATATTTAAAAGAAAATTATAATCTAGAAATATTAAAAATAATTCAACAAACTTACTTTTGAAATTCCTCTGACATTTCCTCTAATGATAATTTCCTTGACCTCACACAAGATAATATTGCTTTGACAATTTTTTCATCCTTCACTCCTTGCAATGCTCTCCAAGGTGTGATAGTCATATCTTCTGGAAGCTACTTCATTTCAAGACCTTATTTACTGTTGCTACATATCAATAGTTTAGACCTTTTCATCTTTTGGTTTTTAATGTCAATGTTCTCCCACATGCTAAAATCTCATTAATCAATTCCCATATCTCTCCAGTTCTAAATACCAATTGGAAAATTTTATCAATACCTCTGAATAAATCAATATTTACTCTGCTGCCTTTTGAATTGTTTTTCTCCTCAATTTGATAACATATTCCATACAACATTTCTTTTAGAAATCTATAGTAACATTTATCTTATCCCCACCACATTTTTCTTCAAACTCACTATGAGTAAATCTAACCCTTTGGATGAAATTCATAGACATCCTATATTCATTATCTGAATTATGATCCCATGCCACTAACTTTGCTTCTGTATCTGATAAACCAACATAAATGATACATTTCATTGTTTCAAAACGTGGATTATTGGGATATTCCTCCATCAATTGTCTTTGAAGTTCTACAAAATAGTTCCCCCCAAGCACATAATAATTGTATTCAAAACATTTTGACTTATCAAATGCTTCTTTGTTGAGAACTTGAACTGGATCAATAAGAAGCACATAATTAACCACATGAGCATATAGATAGTACCTCATCAATGTCTTCAAGTTGTGAACATGCAAGTGGTGTGGCTTTCTAATTTGATATTTACATTGTACTTTACTTGCCTTATAGATTTGCTTCACATTAAACTGAAATGTACAACCACCCTCAATTAAGTTACTCTTTGCCAAGATCTGTCGAATGGCATTTTGTTTTGTTTTAATAATGCCATCCTCTAAATCAGCTTCTGGTGTAATGATTTCTTTTCTTTGTTTTGAAGTTTCACTAGGATCTTCACTATTGGTAATGACTACTTAAGAATCTTCAACTTTACTTTTATTCCTCATAACATTCTCATCATTAACTAGAACATATTTATTCTTGGGCATTGTTACTTTTGGTCTTTTACGACTTTTTTTTCTAACATCAGTTCCAATGTCATCCTTAGTAACAACAACATATTCTTCAGTGTCAGTTTCAACTTCCTTATCATCAAAAGTAACCTTTCTACCTTTGCTAGATTTATCCACTCGAGGCATTTTTTTTTCTGATCCCTTGGATGTAGTTTTATAACATCATGAATTACTACCTTTTGTTTGTTTTCCATATCTTCTTCTGACACTGAGTAGAAACTGCTAACAACATTCATAATATCATGCTCTATGAAATGAAAGCCTCCCAACATAATTGAAACACTTTCAACAAAATTCTGTCAAACAAAATATCACATGTCAATAAAAACTAAGTTATAAAAATATGAGAAAGTTACAATAACGCAAAATACAAATATAAATAACAATACTTACGATATTTTGTGTCATCTCATTTACAATTTGTTACACAACTTTGTAGATACCTCTCTTGTGTCATACAATGAATATAATAAATGATATTTAATCATTTCATGTGACTTGGGTGGTTTTGTAAGTATATAAACAACTTCACTGTCCGGCACCGAACACATGTCTAATACCTCTCCCAACACCTCATAAATCCCACTATCGTTAGGTATATCAACATATAGATATATTTGCACATCTTCGCTTTTTCTTTCTTTCACATACCATACATTTTATGAAAGTTTCACTTCTTTTGATTTATTCTAGTATGAAATCGTCTTCTTATCATTTGAGACACTTGAAATATTTGTAGCTATCAAATCAAGTTTGGTTCATTCAACAGTGATTTTTAAGGATCCACCTTTAACAATCTTTGGTCTAGAAAGATTCACATAAATCTTCTTTGATGCCATTTTCTTGCAAAAAAAGACACATATATAAATCAATAAATTACCAAAAAAAATAGCTTAAACTAACAAACAAAACGATAAATGATAATTAATTTTTTAAAACATGACAATTTAAAAATAAATTAAAAATAAATAAGAAATTTAAAAAATACAACCCCTCGTTGCCCCACTCCGAAAATTGGCCTGCCACCCGAGCTAGGTGTTGGGCCACCAAGTGGGCAGGGGGCCAAGCGCCAACCCCCTAACCCACCATGGCGGCCAACGACTGCCCCTTCCCCATCCCCAGCCACCACACCCAGCCCCCCCATCCCACCGCAACACCCAAGCCCCCTGCCCCACCCCAAAGGCCCAACAGCCCGTCACCCCGACCAACTATTGGGCCATCGGGGTGGGACGGGTGCTAGGCAACCATCCCTTCCGCCCCACCCCCAAGGGCCCATTGGGCCGCCAAGAGAATGATCGGGCCCACCATGCCCACTGCGGATGTAGTGGGTAAATCTGTATCATTGAAATTTTTAATTTCTAAGAAAAAATTAATTCATTAAACTTATTTAATTTTAAAATTTGCACATAGCAAGAAAAAAACTAACCTTTCAAATCCGATAATCCTACGTTGAATATGTTGTTGATAAAAATGTAGTTGCTCCATAAATTCGTTCCAAGTCTTTTAATGAACCTCGAAAAACCTTGATGTGATGTGAAGATTAGTGATAATGAAATTATATATAGCGGAAATTACGAAATATATATATATATATATATATATATATATATATATATATATATATATATCTTTTTTTTTGCGTACGGTTAATATAGACACTTTGTTTTATAAATTTTAACATGTAAATTTTTGTTATGGAAAATAGGGAACTAGATAAAGTGAATATTACGGAATTGTTTTTAACCACATGGTGAATGTGGGATTAATTTGTTTTAGAAAGTATAATATAAAAAATTAAAAAAATATCAATTATCTAGTAAATATTATATAGTTTAAGTAATAAATTAATTTAGGTAAAATATTTAGTTTACAATTTTAATTTAAAAAGATTTATTTCATAAGAAAATTTTAGTTAAAATTTTTCAATAAAATGTAGAAGAAAATTATGGAAGGAAATACATGAAACGAAATTTTTTTAGGGAAAAAATTTAGCGAAATTTTTTGGAGGGAAAATTTCATTCTTTAAGCTATATATTATCATTAGGAGAGTCTGCATTTGTATCATTCAACCACTTCTGTTTGAAAGGCATGAATTCTTCTGATAGTGAAGTTTCATTTTATGAAGCATCAACATCTTTGTCGTGTAACAACTCTATTCATATTGATGAATATAATGGAAATTCTTCCACTATGAATATAGAGGCAATTCTTCCACTTAGTCATAATCTTAAGGACTATGCGAGCAACACTGATGAAATACAGGATGAATAATTTCAAATAAATAGTCACGGTTTCCACTTAGTCCTAATCCTATGGATTATGAGGCAGCAGTGATGAAGAGCATGATGGAAAATTTCAGAAGAATGGAGTGTCACAGTGTCCACTTAGTCCTAATCCTATGGAATATGAAAGCAGTAGTGATGAAGAGCATGATGACGAATTTCCAAAGAATGGAGTGTCATGGTGTCCACTTAGTCTTAATCCTATGGACTATGAGAAAAATAGTGATGAAGAGCATGATTAAGAATTTCAAAAGAATTGAGTGTCACAGTGTCCACTTAGTCCTAATCCTATGGAATATGACAACAACAATGATGAAGAGCATGATGAAGAATTTCAGAAGAATGGAGTGTCATGGTTTCCACTTAGTCCTAATCCTATGGACTATGACAACAACAATTATGAAGAGCATGATGAAGAATTTCAAAAGAATGGAGTGTGACGGTGTCCACTTAGTCCTAATCCTATGGAATATGAGAGCAACATTGATGAAGAGCATGATGAAGAATTTCAAATGAGTAGAGTGTCATAGTGTCCACTTAGTCCTAATCCTATGGACTATGAAAGCAGTAGTGACGAAGAACATGATGAAGAATTTCAAAAGAATTAAGTGTTAGAGTGTCCACTTAGTCCTAATCCTATGGACTATGAAAGTAGCAGTGATGAAGAGCACGATGAAGAATTTCAAATGAACAGAGTGTCACAATGTCCACTTAATCCTAATCCTATGGACTATGAAAACAACAGTGATGAAGAACATCATGAAGAATTTCAAATGAATAGAATGTCATGGTGTCCACTTAGTCCTAATCCTATGGACTATGAGAGCAACGGCGATGAAGAACATGATGAAGATTTTCAAATAAATAAAGATTCATAGTTTCTACTTAGTCCTAATGCTAAGGACTATGAGAATAGTAGTGACGAAGGATAGGATGAAGCACTTAGTCCTAATCCTAAGGACTATGAGAGTAGCAGTGACAAAGGGGAGGATGTAGAACTTTTAGTAAGTAAACAATCACATTTTTTACATAGTCCTAATCCTATGGAATATGAGAGAAGCACTAACAATGCACCTAAGGAAGAATATCCAATAAACATCGAGTCAAATTTTCCTTAGTGCTAATTCTAAGGACTATGACAGTAGCATCGAAGAAGGGGAAGATGAAAAATATCCTACAAGTCAGTATTTCAAAAGCACAAATGATCATAGTGAGGATAACATTCCTCAGAATGATGATGAAAATGCTTATAAAAATGACGATCCAATGATGATGTTGCCAGGAAATATTGTATCGAGGAGTAGGAGCAGACCTTTTCGTATCAATCCAAGATGTTCTAGTTATATAAGGGGTAGAGCAGAATATTTGACGGGAAGAAGTTCTATCAGTGCTCTCATTTCAAGTGGTTGTTGTAAAAAAGATTGCTTGAAACATATTGATTTCAAGTTTGAATTAGAGAAAAGGAAGAGATATTTGTCAATGAATAAAAGCATGCAAAATTCATATTTAGTGGGGTGCATGCAATATAAATTGTTAGGTTATGATAATCATATTAGGTTTTTATTTATTTGTAGAAAGACTTTCAAAATGTTTCATTTAATGGGTAATTTTCGTCTCTCAAGAATCCAAGAAAATTTGGAAAAGGATCCCACATTTTATTCAGAAGTACGTCATAAACAATAGTTTGGGCCATTATCAAATATTGCAATGTCATGGATGAAAGATTTTTTTTCAAAGCATGGAGAATGTATGCCAAATAGAGAGACAATACATATTCTAGATTATTTTTCAAGATGAGAAATCTACAACTTATACAAAGAATATGCAGAAGGTGCTAAGGGACATGGTCGATTTATTACATATCAATATTTTGTGAAGGTATAGAAGAAAGAATTCAACAATGTCTGTATTCCTAAGAAGACAAGGATGGGGATTTGCAGTACATGTGCTTCTCTTAAATCAAAAAGGGATAAATGTGAAGGGTCAAAAAGAGGTAATCATTCATAACTTTAACTTTTAAAATTGTATAGTCATCAACTATGAAAATGTATTTCTTAATGACTTTATTTTATGTTGTGTAGATTCCATTATTAAAGAACTTCAGGAGCATCGTGAACAACAAACAAGTGAAAGGAAAAAGTTGTACAAACATCGAAATAAGTGTTATGATAATCCTAACAAATATTTGGGTTTGATAATTGATGGTATGGACCATAAGAAAACACTTTTACCACATTTTGTTCGCACACCCAAAAATTTATAAGAGGAAAATTTTATTCAGTATCACTTGGTTGATTGTATGGTCTTCAATGGGAGAATGTTGCCAAGGGTGTACTTCCAGCTACAAATATTCATAATGATGCAAATATGACAATAACCATAATTCATGATGTGTTTTCTCATTGGTCTGGTAATCTTCCTGAAGTTTTGTATCTACAATTGGACAACACTTGTCGTGAAAACAAAAATCAGATTGTTATTGGATATCTAAACATGCTTGTTGAATTGAGAATTTTTCAAAAGGTAAAGGTTGGTTTCCTTCTTATTGGGCACACTCATGACCATATTTATTAGATGTTCAGTCGCTTTCAGTCACATTGACGAGGAAGGAAGTTGGGAGCTTGCCATCATTAATTAATTGTATTAAGAAATCATACATCCCAGAACCTACTTTTGATGTGTTGGAAGAAACTGTTGACATGTGAAGGTTTATTCTGGGATCGCATGGTGAGAAGAAATGCATTGAACAAATTAATGACATTAGCTTCCAACATCAATTTCGTATCAAAAAAATTGATGGGAAAACACTAATATGGGGCAAGAAGTATTCAACTACTATAGAATGGGCACCGTCACTAGGTTTGGAATTTTTAAGTTCATTCCAAATCATCCAATATTTGCATCAAATATATTGTTTTTACAATCAATTGTTGAAGTTCATAATGCACACAGACAGAATAGAGATATAAATTGTTCTGATTTCCTAGAAGAAATTAAAAATTGTATTAGATATACATATGAGTACTTTGACATTGCTGATTCAGTTTGGTGGGAGCCCCTTTTCAATAATCAAAGTGATATCATTTCCAGAACAACAAATGAAGATATACATCTGAAAAATCCATTTATTTGGCCATAAAATTTGTCAAATGAACATGAGGAAAGAAACATTTTTGAACAACAACAATCTCAAGGTATTATTAATTCTTCACAGGCAGAGGAAAGAGAGATGTATATTGGTTTCAGAAGATCTTGTGCACAATGTGAAGCCATGGAAGACCTTTACAGGGGTTCAGTACAGGATATGGAGGAGGGTTACATGATCGTAGTGCTATAAGATGGAGATCCCAATGGCTATCCATTCTGGGTTGCTAAGGTTATAAAGGTCATTACAGAAAATGTAGATGTTACAGGTGTTGAAGTACATTGGTATGCCACAAATACACACCCATTTAATGGTGTGTATAAGCCAGAGATGGTAGTTAATAAAAAAGTTGGTGGAAAGAGAAAAAGAAAAGGTACAAATATAAATCGTCGCACATCCATTCAATGGTGTGTATAAGCTAGAGATGGTAGTTAATAAAAAAGTTGGTGGAAAGAGAAAAAGAAAGGGTACAAATATAAATCGTCGCCGCAAAAACTTCTTAAAATTGGAGGATGTTGACATACTTGTTTGTGACTTCAATCTAACAAAGAGAGGAAATATTTGCTTCAAGACAATAGAGATTCTAAAAAGGTTGTTACCAGAAGGAACAATGTTGAGATGGGACTCTGTTGAAACCAGTCGTAGATCCAGAGGAATTTTGAAACCTAGAATGGTGGGCATGCATGTGGACTCAGATGGGGCACTAGTTGATGAAAGAGAAGAATATGAAACGTCTTCGTCTGCATCCAGTCATTCATCTGAAGATGTGAATTCTGATGGTGTGTGAGAAAATATGAGTGATTTTGAATAATTGTCTAAGATAATTTATATAACTGATGTTTGCATCATATCTTGAAATAAAAATTGATTTCCATATGGTGTTAAATAAGAAGTTATGAGTCATTTTTATGTTGTTGGATTATATGTTTTAATTATGATGATTTTTATTGTTTAGAATATTTACAATGCAACAATAAATTAGAGATATAATGTATGTTTCATTCAATCTACAAATAATGACATTTTGATTAATTTAGTCATGAAATTTGTTCACAATGTCATGGTTTTAAATTTTATGGTTGACAATTTTCCAACTTTTTTTGTATCTTTAATGTTATGGTTGAAAACAATTAGAATTTTAGTGATCTTTAGTGTCATGTTATTATATGTTTAACAACATGGATGAAAACTAATAGAATTTTCATGTGTTTTAGATCCTAATATTTTATATTTATCGTCATTACTAAAACATGTTGAAATTATACTTAGGAAAGAAAAATGTTATTTTAGCAAAAACATTAGTGTGTTTTTTCCTTAAAAACAACTATCCTTTTGCACATAAAAATTTGGTTTTACTGGTATTTTTTTAAAATGTTGAAAATTGACCGTAAAAAAAAACCATCGTTCTAGTATCAACACTTTTCGTTTTTAGGGTGTTTTGTTACACAATTTTTGGACAAAAATTCGTTTTCACTGCCATTTTTAAAACATGTTCAAAATTGACCCTAAAAAAAAAACCATCATTCCAGTATACACACACTTCGTTTTTAGCACTGTTTTTCATGTTTTTTTGGGGTTTTTTTGGCCAAAGTTCCCGTTTTGAGTTTATAGTTCTTGTTTCAAAGTTTACATTGTTAATAGATCATGTGCTATTATTTGTTTATTTTTCCTGTGTTTTATGAATTAAATGGTTATTCAATTTATGTTTACTACATGCATGAATGAAAGCGATCTTACTTGTTTCACTATTGTCATGTACGATTGAAATCATATGTTGTGTGTATAAACAACGAAATCATACATGTGTGTGTGTGTATGATAAGTTTTATCAACAAAATTTAATTAACTATTTAATTAAATTTTAGCTATATTTCACATGTTTTGACTTCGTGATCATTTGATAATCTATATTGTCTTATTCTTTATGAAATTCTATTGATGTCACATATACAGAATAAGATTTCCCATGAGAGATAGATAGATAGATAGATAGATAGATTAATAACTAGTTTATATATTTATTTATACTCAAGTTTGATTAATCTTAAGTCTCACACATACATACTTCATCCATTTGTATCATTTATATTAAGGGAAACTGGTCCCATAATCCCAATCGAAGCCACCAATCCAAATAGAAAAGGATCTGCTCTCAGGTCCTGACCAGGTGGTTTTCCCCGATGTGGGGGCAGACATTTTGAGTCTTCACATAACCCCATTCACAGGTAGTTTCTAGTCTATTGTAGCTTACTCTAGGCCTATATGCACTATAATGGTTGGTGATATGTGTGTATAACAAACTCCTTCCCACTAGATAATGTTTCCACTTTTTGACAACTTGTACCAAAGCATAGAGCTCATTGTCATAGGTAGGGTAGTTGATAATTTTCCCATGAAATACTTCAGAATGGTAACATAAAGGTATTCTTTCCTACATCAAGACTGCTCCCATGGCATACTCACTTACATCCATCTCCACTTCAAAGGGTTGTTCCAAGTTTGGTAATGCGAGAATTGTTGCTTAATTGATTTTATTTTTCAACTCTTCAAAGGCCTTCTAGTGACCCTTCCCCCACTGAAAGCTCTTACCACTCACTATTATTGTAGATTTTCTTTTAGATTCATAGCTCATGTAATGTACTAAAACACAAGACAAGAAACTACTCTACTTCTTTAAACAACTGAAACCAATAGATCAATGAAAACAATAATCAACAAGAGGAAGATAATCAAAGACACATAGCACAATTTTTCTCTGGGGAAAGCCACTACTCAAAACCCCAACTATATATTGCATTAATAATAAATCTGAGTGATAATACAAAGCTTGTTCTCACTAGAACAATTCATGCATAAGTATAATCAACTGTCTACCTCACAAGCCCACTATAGCCAACACTTAGGAAATTCTGTTGCCTACCAAGCCCCTATTTCCTTGTGCAATTCCTGTGAGGATCAAACCATATTTAATTGGGAAATTTTTCCTCCATAACTACACAATCCAAAACTAGGTCCTTTGATTGCATGCATGACCTGTACAACTTGGATCATCATACAATTGATAGTACATTGTCCTGTCTCAACTAGGTCTTTGTATGAACTAACATGCATGATTTTCTTATGAGGGAATCTTCAATTAGCTGGAGTAGCACCGAGGATGCACTAGTGCATCAACTCACTACTAGACCTCTACTAGTTTCGCAAACATTTAGAACTAGTTTAACTGTCTTTAACTCAATCAAACTGATTTATCTAATTACAAATCAAATAAACTCATACTGGACCCCTAAAATTTAGGGAGAATGTATACATGACTACATAAAGACTTCCAACTCAAAATTCCTAAGCTAATTAAGTTAATTTAAATTAATTAACTACTTACAAGTTGCTATGAGAATAGAATTCTATTTTAATTCACAGTTTAATTCAAGGACAAATTAAACTAGAAATTCTTGTTGCCATTTCTCAACACTCCCTTTCAACAGGAAAGGGATTATCAGCTACCCTGATCCTGTCTCTATGAAACTCGAATTTACATATTGACAATGTCTTTGTCAAAATGTCAGCAGCTTTCTCCTCCATGGGAATGTAATGCCTTAATATACAATCTCGAAGATGCTGATATCGGATATCTATATTCTTGGATATTTATAACTGGGTTTTTAGATATTTTCATATAACTTTGATTATCACAATAAATCATAGTTGTATCCATCTGCCCAAATAAACCAAATAGAATCTTCCTCATCTAGATGGCCTCACACGCTGTGTGACTTGTAGCCATGTACTTTGCCTCTGCCAAACTGAGTGCAATTGATATTTGTTACCTGCTGTACCAAGAAAATATTACTGACCCAATACTGAAGATCCCTCTTGATGTTCTCTTCTTGTCAGATGGAATCCCTACCCAATCTGCGCCGGTGAAGCCTTGAAGCTTCACTCCATCTCTTTGTTTGTATCACAATTCATACTGAGTAGTGACTCTAAGGTATCTCAACACATTCTTTGCCACCTTCCAATACAGCTTGGTAGGCCTAACTATCGCTTGACTAAGTTGGTTAACTACATAGCACATATACGGTCGTGTGTTCACCAAATACATGAGTGAAACCACAAGCTGCATGTAAACAGTAGCTTCCACTACTTCCCTTGAAGTATCACCCCCCTTCCTCCAGTTACTTGCTAGAGGAGTCTCCATGGGTTTGCTTCTCTCGATGCGGAACCTCCTGAGTATCTCGTTGGCATATTTTCCCTTAGACACAAACAATTCCCCATCACCCTGCCATACTTCCATGCCATAAAGTAATACATGAGCCCCATGTACTTCATCTCAAACTCGCTTGCAAGATCTTCCTTGCAATACTTGATCTGCTGATCATCACTTGTCAAAATCAAATTGTCGACATATAAAACAATGATCAATAACTTACCTTCCACCAGTATGTGGTACAAGTTCACATCTGCTTCACTCTTGGTGAAGCCCAACTCAGTGAAGTAGCCATCGATCTTGGTGTACCAAGCATGGGGTTCTTTCTTCAGCCCATGCAATTCTCTCTTAAGCCATCACACACATGATTCATAGTTGAAGGTCTCAAAAACTTAAGGCTGCTCTATGTACACCTCTTCCTCAATCATGCCATTAAGGAAGGTTGTCTTTACATCCATCTGATGTATCTTCCAACCCATTTGCACTGATAGTGCCAATATATATCTAATCTATTAATACCTTTCAACAGGAGCAAAGGTCTCATCATAGTCAATCCATTCTACCTGTGAAAAGCCATGGGCCACAAATCTGGCCTTATGCTTCTCCACAATACATGTAGCTTGATTTACCTTGTAAAGCCATCAGGAGCTCACCACTGACTTGTCCTCTGGTCTCACAACCACATCCCACACATTGTTACAAACTATGGAGTCATACTCCTCCACCATGGCATCAACCCAAGAGGATTATTGCACTGCCTCCTCAAAGGAAGATGGCTCTGTCTCAACACATATGCTCATAAGAGAGCCATGTATCCAGTGTACCTATCAGGTGACCTGCTCTGCATGCGCTAAGATGTGGGTGCTCCCACATTAGAGGAATTTTGAGGTATAAAATGGGCTTCATAAGGAAATCATAAAATAATAGTGAAAATAATAAAATAAGATTAGATTACATCATCAAATTTTAGAGGGAAAAATGAAAAAAAACTACTTTTTCAACTTGTATTTTCTACTTATATCCCTACGAGTTTACTCAAATTTTGAGCGGGAACACTCGTTGGATGTAGAATTTGATTCCTCATCCAAGGAGTACTCATGTAACATACTTCCTATGGACCTTGCTACATGGATAATGAGAAATACATGAAAAAACGTGATTGCAATCATGTTTTTCATGTATTTCTCATTGTTTGTGTAGTAGGGTCCATCGAAAGTATGTAACATGGGTACTCCTTGGATGATGAATTAAATTTTTCATCCAACGAGTACTCCAACTCAAAATTTGAGTAAAACCTTAGGGAGATAAGTTGAAAATACGAGTTGAAAAAGTAGTTTTATTATTTTATTGTTTTTTAATCTTTTTACTTTTTTCTCCAAAAATGGTGAATCATCCCCTATGGTTTACATCATCATCTTGAATCCTATTGGTTCTTATAAAGTTCATTTTGGTTGTACATTTGTCTTAGGAGGCCAATTTTAGACCTCAAAATTCCACTAATGACATTCTCTGATGCATTATGTTGTAACTTGTCAGCCTCTCTAGCGTGCTTCCTCCCATCTTTGGAAGACTTTGCCTGAGTGGATGCCTCCACTCTTGAATCCTCTGCATGTGGTTGCTCCACATCAATCTAAGGCTCCTCAACCTTAGGAGCTAAAATCTCCTCAACCACATGTAGTTGAAGCTCCCTCTCAAGGGAAACACTCATGGCCTTCTCCTCATTGAATTTGACATCCCTGCGAACCACTATCATCCTGTTGGTCAGCAAGTACACCTAATAGTTGTGAGGTGTATCAGTGTATCCCACAAATATCCCCAACTTTGTTGTCATCTTAAGCTTCTTTTGTGCATCTTTGTTCACATGTAAATATCTCGATGGCCCAAAAATCCTATAGTGCCCAACATTTGGTCTCTTACCAGAGAAAGTCTCCTCTGGTGTTTTCATCCAAAGTATCCAATGCGGGCTTTTGTTATGCAAATAAATAGTTGTGTTGCATGCCTTAGCCCACAAGTGTAGGGGTAGGCCCTAATCATGTAATATCGCTCGTGTTTCCCCTACAATGCTTTTATTATTCCTTTTTGCCACCCCATTCTATTGTGTGTTATGGGGTGTCGTCAACTCTCGTTTAATCCCTTCTATTACATAGAAGTTCTTAAACTCATATGAGACATACTCACCATCATTATCACTCCTCAGAGCTTTAAACTTCTTGCCAAAATATTTCTCAACCAATGCTTTAAAATCACAAAACTTTGTGAAAGTTTGATCCTTCTTCTTGTTAGGTGGATAAATCCCTCTCGCTGATAAGAGCGATCTCCCTAGATTGTAGACATAAACTAGAAACAAATAGACAATTGAAATGACTCTTTCCCTAAGTTATCTCATTTGAATTATATATATAAAAGATGGTAAATGAGCCTCTTACCGGTTCACGAAATGCTTGAAGAATATCCCTTGTTGTGTCTCGATGCAGCCTCTTAATGCTTGATAAAACTTGCAACCATAAACAGAATAAGGATCAAAAGGATATGCGACATAATAATTCAAACAAACTTAACCTAATTATCAAGGATATTAGGAATTGAAATTGATTTAATGAACAACTAAAGAATTATAGACCATTCATCATTCTGATAAGACAATTCAATGGGGAAAAGAATTCATTTGTATTAATCAAAGATAAAGAAAAGCCTTACAACATTTCCTTGATGTAGTGAGGTTCCTGCCAAATTCATCCAATCTCCTCGTTAGATGATAATCTTTCCAACCTCAAATTAGCAGCATAAGTTTATCTTCTCTTAGTTTTGATCCCCTCAATCCTTCTACCCTCTAGTCATTTTATAGGCCAAGAGGAAAACGTTTCCGATCCAAAAGAGGAGGGTGAGATCCTCTAATTGAGGGATTAGGGTTCCTTGAGGAAAGGGATTAAGATCCATTAGTTTGAGGGTTATAGATCGAATATACATCACTTGGAAGCTTTTAGTTGGGATATATTCGACCAACTATGTTTCTAGAATATACTTTTTTCATTTTACTTTCTTTAGTTCACCTGTGTGGTCCACACTAGTAGATAGAGTGCAGTTCTGTGATGTTCTTAGGGATAAGTTTAGCGCATGCACAAAAAATTCTAGGTGAAAGAGCACAGGACCTACTTAACAAAGTATACAAGCCAATTTTCCAAAATTTCTCATCTTCTTCAAGGTATTTTTGGTTGTTTGACCTCTAAGGGAGTTCAATGAAACATGTTCATGGATAGCGAGAAATCTCTTTATATCGATCAAGTGTCATGGTAACAAAATGATGTGTAATAGATTGCCCCCTAAAGTGCAAAGTCTGTATAATAAGTTTTAAAATATTGAAGCAATTTATCATGCTAAAGATCGAATCAGAGACAATGTTTGGAAACCTATAAGAAGCATTCAAGGGTTACAATGCAACTGTGTATATATAATCATCACTAAGGTAGGCATTCCCATACTCATAGTAAAGCTATCTCAATGAACAAGTACAACAAAACTCCATAATCATATCGATAGTAGACACGGTATGGATGCAACCATCCATTTATGATTTTGTTTACATAATCATGAATATAAAATTCATCGCAACCTGGATGGATGAAACTAGATCTAGGGTCTTGATCTTCATCTTCTCGATCCACAGTACAAATCTAGCCATATGAGTGAATGTCTCAAAGTCGAACATGGTAGAAACCACTTAATTACTGATTAATGATATGAACTGTTAACAAGCACGAGAGAAACCACCAATAATGGAAATGGCTCTCAAGGTACTTCCAGTATAATCTATAAAGTGCGAATAGGTGATATGAAGTCGAACACTCACAGAATCATTCAATCGAAGGCCAATAATGAGAATTTTTCGTCGAAGGTGAGAAACTTTCCACTAAGGCATCTAGGCTTCAAGGTACTAAAGGTTTCTAGATCAACTTCCTAGATAATCAGTTGAAGTCGATAGGAAATGACCTGTCACAGGAAATCCTACGACATGAAACATAGTGTCAAGTTTTGAAAAATTGTTTGCAAGGACCGACTCAAGGGTGGCCGACGCAATTGAAGGTTGAAATTTTCAAACGAATAATTGAGGTTGAAATTATCTTGAACACATAATGGCACGAAAATTGACTTGGCAGTATTTGACTTAATGATAATACTCAAAACCAACTGAACATTTTCAATGGGGTTCGATTAACTGTAAGACAAATGGATTTCCCAACCCGAAAACCAGTGTGACAGAGTGTCATGTTCAAGAGTGACATATTTCCTTTATGATAAATATAAAATAAACACCTTTTCCCAATTTTCCCCTACCATTATTGGCAAGTACCTCTTTATTTTTTACAAGCTTGAGGAGGATAACATATGCTTGTCCTGTAAGGTCATCCTCCGGATGAGTCCATCGAAGTATTTTTAACAAACCCTAAGAAGGAATGGATCAATCTCATTATTCTTAATAAGTCCTATACTGTTTAGTTTTCACGAGTCCAGTCAAGGGGTAACTCGATGCCATTTTCTTTTAAGAATTTGAAAAATACACAAAAAAGCAAACTCATCCAGTTCTTTTAGTGTAAAATTTTAACTAGCCCAGAGAAAGTAAAGCTCAACATTTTTCACTTTTAGGGAGTTAGAAGAAAAACATAAGTAAGCTCCATCATGTTCTTTTTCATACATTTAGTCTCTTAGGTCCAAAAAGGGATAAAATAATACAAGGGAGAACTCTATTGACCATGTTTGATCAACATATACCTTTTTCATAAACAACCCTAGCTCATTCTGTAAAAGGGGTAAACTTATACTGAGTGGACGATTGTTCATTTACTTTTACGAGTTCAAACAGTCAAATGCTCGAAAATATTTTCATGTTTTGAGAGTCTAAAAAGGGCTTTAAAAGAGGACTTTATGGTTTTTATTTTTCATAAGTTTTAATGAGTCCAAAAAACTGATAAAAATATACTCATCTTACCAACTTTCAATTTAATTAATGAGCAGGAAAAGATAGAAAGAACATAGCATTTTCATGTATGTTTTACGAGCATGAAAATATAGCAAAATAAGCTCGAAATTTTCATGAGTTTAACAAGTCTTGACAATAATAACCGAAATGGACTCAAGATAAGTTTCACTTTTACACAAGTTTGAAACAAAGAAAAATTTTGCTTGAGGGTGGTTTCATTTTTACACAAGCTTGAAACAGAGAAAAATTTGCTTGAAGGTGGTTTTCATGCTCCCAACATAATGATTGAAAGGACACATGCCCCCCAAAAATTCATACCATTCACCTAAGTAGACTATAAGTTACTAATAGGTGGATGAAATTAAGGTTTGTTTACAAGATCAAAAAGACTTGGCTTAACATTTATGAGATCTAGTTAAAGAATCAACTCAAATAGGGGAGGACTTGTTTCATTTTTTAACGAGGTTGAAAGAGTAAAAGAAATATCCTCAAGAGACCCTATTTCATTTTTTAACGAGGTTGACATAGTAAAACAACCATCCTCAACCATCCTCATATAACTTGTTCATGGCTTCCAAATGGAAGAAACACATGTCAAAGGGATAATTAGGAGAATAAAATCATATTCAGATGCCCCCATTGAAGTTTTGATGATGTCAGTTACTAGATCTAAGTCAAAAGAAGTCGAGCAGACAGTGAGAGGCTCGCTTGCAGCGGTAACTGAAAACATGGAACAAATTTCCACATAATTAACCCGTGGCGGGGTAGGTACCACTTCCATATAAGGAACATTCAGGGGTGTCGTATGAATGGTAGTTGAAGCAAGATCAATTTATGAAAATTGATCAACCATCACAATGTTTCCATTGTGAGGGAAAGACATTGCATGAAAGAGTGTCGATACGACAACTTTCATGGCGTAGACATAGTCTTGCCCAAGGAGAAAATTGAAATGTAAGGGACTTTTGACTACCATAAGGTCGATATAAACATTCTTACCTTCCAAGGTAATAGGTAACTTAGGAAGGATGCCTAAAGGTTCACTAATGATTTTGTTAAAAGATAACAACTTCTGAGTAATAGGCATAAGCTGAGGGGAGCCCAAAGTTTTCCAAGTAGTTGAGGATAAAATACTGACAGAAGGACCTTCATCTACATTCGTGTGATGCACATTCTTACCATAAGCCTTCAAAATGATTTGGAAAGGGGTGGAATAAGGAATACGAGGTTCTATCAATCTACTCCAATCAAAAGAAATAACCTCATTACTTGGATGGGGTTTAAAAGAAATAGATGAAATTCCTCCACGTGTAGAAGAATCTGAGGTAACGTGAAGAACCTGAGTGATATGAAGTTCACTCTCTAAAGGGAGAGTGGGATCAACCTAACATGGAATCAATTCGACCACTTTATCAAAAAATGGTCCATCAACCTGAATGACACATGTTTCACCCTCTAATTGAAGAGTGAGATTGATTATACTTGGATTTAGATCAATCAATTTTTCAACTGATGGTAGTGGGGAGAAAGTTTGCAGTAATTACTTGGAAGTTATTATTGTGAAATAGTAAGTTTTTCCAACAATTTGGAGGCTTCAGCCATGTGAGGGAAAATGTGACTATGATGAGTCCCTTTGCATAACCTACAAAGAAACCTCACCTTAAGATTTTTCCCTAGAATCTGAGAATTACAGGTTGATGGATCAACAGTAAGTTGATGAGAATTATTTGACCATACTTCCAAAACCCTAGGAATACCAGGACAATTGATAAGGAAGTGGTCCATCTTACAAAGCTTGCAAGGGTATTTGGGCTTATGATGCATTGTAGAATTTCCGTCAACATTACCAATACTTATGGCCATGGTTGGTTGGTTGACTACTTTCTTATCTTGCTTCTTCTTCTTCTTCCCTTTATTCTTCTTCTTAGTAACTTGGCTACTAGCATCAAGGCTTTTACCAAGTGAAGAAGAAGAAAGGGAGGAGAAAATGTTGGATGAAGAAGGTAAAGGGTCAACAGTAGGTTGGTGATGTTGAGATGGAGAACTCGATTGAGGTGAAAAACTCAGTTGAGCTGGAACAATTGGAGTATTTGGAATTAAAGAAGTTGAGAATAGCCATACATGTAAACCTATCATGAATCCATGAAGTGAAAATGTAGCCATATAAGGAGGGCCGACATTTGCAAAATAAGGAAAATGATTAGGATTCGCGTTAAAACGGAGGTATTTATCAGTAACTTCCGACATTGTTTCCATTATATTCAATCCAAATAAATTTTTATTATTAAATTAAATAATATTCACAATTCACACCTAAGGTCTTGTAAAAATTAAAAACAAACAAAGTAACACACGCTAAAAAATCTAGGGATTCAAACCATACAAAATAACTTGTCACGGAGATCAATAATTACTAGTTGGTGATTAAATCCAACGTTGTAGATATCAACGTGAAACTTTTTATAGATATGAGCATTTGGAACCAGTTACCCTAACAACCTGCTTAATGAAACAGTCTAGGCTAAGTGACTTTGCTTATGCCATATCGAGCGAAGAATACCCTCCAAAAATTCGAAGTGTGTCTAGCCAACGTTTGTTCCAGGTACAAGATGACCTTCCATCTGTCATCACCTTAGGTAGAGCCCTAGGATTATGACAATTAAGTTTACCAACTACAACACTTTTACCTGGGGGGACAATCATAGATCAGATGTACATGCAAGGGGAGAGTAACAAATCTCAATCCCCTTGAAAGATCCTCAACATGGTTAATTGGAGGTTTACTTTCAAGTGACCCCAAGTACCTTTCAGCACCGTTGTAATACGTGAAAATAACTCTATCATAGCCAATGAAGTGGGTTCAATCACTTCACCAAATCCGACATGACCTCGTGCTTAACTGATGTATATGAAGAGTTTCCTACAGAAAAACTGAAATATTTAGATTTCTCTCCCTAACTCAAGATTATATGTTGTCTATAGCTTGGAAAGTTTACTCACTTCCCTATTTCAAAGCCCTACACTTAAGCCACTATAGGTGGTAAGAGCCCTATGATTATAATAAAAATTCTAGATTAATTTTATTAATACTTTGTTATTAAATTGTTATTTACTCAAGGGTGAATGAACATGAAACCGATGGTATTATGACTTGACTCAAAATTCTAATGCATCAAATATGAAATATGTAATCTCTTCATTTCAATGAATTCTAGCTAGAGTAAATAAGTGGGTTCTTCCTTAAAATATTAACTCCAAAATGTACCACTTCTAATTTTTCAATGCAATTCAAAGCTCTAGGTTGCAAACCACGCAATGTAATCTATGCACAATTTTCTTGAAAACTATGCAAATGTAATCTATGCACAAGTTCTATTCATGAAATGGGAATTCTAACCATGAAAATGTAATCTATTAAAAAGAATTCTTCAAAACAAACACAAGATGATTCCAAAGCAACGAAATAAGAACAAGACTAATTCCCTTCGCTAATGAAGAACCAATCAAATGTAAGTAAAGGGAATCAGGTGAGAATTCCAAAGATAAAAAAATAATGACATTCAAAGGCAATTAACACACAGACACAATTCAACCCCCCACCCCCCCAGGCGATTGACGGGGAATTTTTTTTGCAAAAATGAAACATGAAAAATTTGTTAAAAAATTGAGACAAATCTTTGAGCAATGATAAAAGGAAATCAAATTTAAAACACCCAATGAAATCCTATGGTTGAATGAATGTTATGAAATCAACGCTTAAAGTGTAATTCTGATTCAGTACTAGAATAAAAATGACTCATGATTTCAATGCAGTACAAGAAGCACATCTCATCAAAACACTAATTATTGAGAAACCCTACATTGAAATCCTTGAAAATGAAAAGAAATCAAGGAAAATCCTTTATAACACCCAATAAAACACACGAAGACTAGCTGGAGGCATAAAAAAGGTAATGAAACCTTCAGAAACCAAAATTCATATTTTGGGTAAGAGAAAACTTAGTTTTTTCAAAAATTTGTAGGAACTGCGTAGGTAAACAGTGTAAACCAATGCGCATGCACAAGTTTCTTAACGCACAAATTACAAAGATATGCGCTCTGTGTATGAACATAAATCGTACAGGTCTAGGAAATCCAAGAAAAATAAAAAAAGAAAGCAATCAAACCAAAAGGATTTGAAAGATGATAAATTTTCTAAGACCCAGGTCCAACTTGACAAATAAGATCGGAAAGAAAAACCAAGAAAATAAAAGAGAACAGTAATGTTCCCCAATGGAGTCCCCAGTTTGTTAGGTGGATAAATCCCTCTTGCTGATAAGAGCGATCTCCCTAGATCCTAGACGGAAACTAGAAACAAACAGACAATTGAAATGACTCTTTCCCTAAGTTAATCTCATTTGAACTATACATATAAAATATTGTAAACAAGCCCCTTACATGTTCATGAAATTCTTGATGAATATCCCTTGTTGTGTCTCGATACAGCCTCTCAATGCTTCATAAAACCTATAACCATAAACATAAGAAGGATCAAAAGCATATGCAACATAATAATTCAAACAAACTTAACCTAATGATCAAGGAGATTAGGTATTAAAATTTCTTTAATGAACATCTAAAGAATTATAGACCATTCATCATTCTGATAAGACAATTCAATGGGGAAAAGCATTCATTTGTATTAATCAAAGATAAATAAGATCCTTACAACCTTTACCTTGATTTAGTGAGGTTCCTCCCACATGCATCCAATCTCATTCTCAGATGATAATCTTTCTAATATCAAACTAGCATCATAAGTTTATCTTCTCTAAGCTTTGACTCCCTCAATACCTCTACCCTCTAGTCATTTTATAGGCCAAGAGGAAGAAGTTTCAAATCCAAAATATGAGGGTGAGATCCTCTAATTGAGAGATTAGGGTTCCATCATCTGAGGGTTATAACTCAAATAGGGATCACCTAGAAGCTTTTAGTTGGGATATATTTGACCAACTATGTTTCTAGAATGTATATATATATATATTTTTTTTACTTTCTTTGATTCACCTACATGGTCCACAGTGGTAGACAGAGTGCAGTTCCGTGTTTTTCTCACGGATAAGTTCAACGAAGGCACAAAAACTTCTAGGTGAAAGAGCATAGGACCTATTTAACAAAGTATGCAAACCAATTTTCCCAAAGTTCTCATCTTCTTCAAGGTATTTTTAGTTATTTGACCTCTAAGGGAGTTCAATGAAACATGTTCACGGATGGTGATAAATATGTTTATATCGATCAAGTGTCATGGTGACAAAATTATGTGTAACACTTATGCATGAAAAATATCCATCATTTACGAAAAAATTTGTCAATAAATATAACATAATACATATGTTTGGTCATGGATGCTGTCGAGAATGGTCCGCACACATCTGAATGGACTCGATCTAGAATCACCTCCACTCAACTGTTTGTGTCATGAAAGGAATCCTTGGTGTATTTTCCCAAAGTAGACCCCTTGCATGTATCAAATTTATCTAGAGTACCTTTGGGAAGACCAGTAGAGATCTGTTGCATGATTTTCAAAGCCCCATGATGAAAGTGACCCAATCACCTTTGCCATAACTCACCAATGTCTCGGCTCTTCACCATACCTACTTTTGTGCTCAAAGAAGCACATTCCTCTACCTCCAACTTATAGAGATTCTTAACTCGATTACCTATCTTATTTACCTGACCCATGGCTATGTGTCGAAGGAACGCATTTTCTTTTCTAATGACCACATCATACCCCCATCCTCCAACATGGCGACTGATACTAAGTCTGTCTTCAACCTGGACACACCTTGCTGCCTTTGAAAAGTAATTGTGTCCAATCCAGTAGCACTATACCTCCCGTCATCACCCATTTCGATATGCATCTAGAGATCCTTCTCCTCCAGGTCACTGAACAAATCCTTGTCACCATTCATGTGGAATGAAGCTCCACTTTCAAGGTACCATACACTACCCATCATTGATGACACCTTGCATGCAATGAGAATAAACTCCAATTTTAATTGAGAGACCAAATCCTCACCTGCTGCTCCTCTCGAGGACTTCTTCTTGGACTTCTTGAGTGGACATTTTGTAACAAAATGTCCCATCTCATGCCAATGAAAGCACTTAACTTTCGACATGTATTTGTTATTGCCTCCATGACAAGAATCCTATTTGGAATGGGACACCCTCCCTTTCCCCTTTCTTGCCTTACCTATTAAGGCACACTTTTCCTCATCATCAATCTTTGATGAGGAACCATCTATGGTGTTCCTTTTGATCTCCTCCTGCATCAAATCTGACCACACTCATTCCCAATTTGGTAGCTTCTCCCTCCCATTGACAAAGTCCTAATAGCTATTCAACTCTTGGGAAGGCCTAGGAGAGCTAGGCTCACCATATCATCCTGGACAACAATTAATCCAACACTTCCAAGCTCATCACGACAGTGAGTGAACTTGGTCAAGTATTTTGGAATGGTCTCGCCTTTCTCTAACTTGATTTTTTGAAGTTTTGTATTTTAGTGCCAACTTCCTATGGTCACTATTGTTTTGAAATAGGTCTGTCAATGCTTTCCACATATTATATGGAGTTTCCTTCCCATGGAGACTCGAGACAATGTGGTCTCGAACTCCCTTAAGGATTATCTGCCTCGCCTTCGTCACACACTTCTTCCATTCGGCCAGATTTTGTGCATCTGATGCTGCTGGCTTAGGAATTTATTGATCAATGACTTCCTTGAGGCCATTATCCTGTTGTGACTTCCTCCATCCTATCCTTCCAGGTTATATAATTTGAGCTTCCTTCCAAGGAATACTCGAGCCTCAAACCATAGAAAGCCATTTAGCGGTCCTGAAGTATGTATTGCAAATTCGAATTTCCCCTGTAACCCCGAACTCAAAAATTTGAAATCTCCTCTAGTATATTGTCTTCAACTTCGATACCATGTAGATTTTCCTATAGATTCACAGCTCATGTAGTGTACTAAAAAACAAGAAAAGAATCTACTCTACTTCTTTAAACAATGGAAACCAATAGATTGATGAAACAATAATCGATAACAGGAAGATAATCAAATATACATAACACAATTTTTCTCTAGGGAAGGACACTAATCAAAACACCAACTATCTATTTCCTTAATCATAAATCTGAGTGATAATACAAACCTTGTTCTCACTAAAACAATTCCTGCACAATTATAGTCAACTCTCTGCCTCAAAAGCACGCTATAGCTAACACTTAACCTATTTTGCTGCCTTTCAAGCCCTTATTTCCTTGCGCAATTCCTGTGAGAATTAGCCCATATTTAATTGGGAAAGCTTTCCTCCATAATTGTGCAATCCAAAACTAGGTCCTTCTCTGATTTCATGCATGACCTGTACAACTTGAATCATCATACAACTTATAGTACATTGTCCTTTCACTATAGTTTCAACTGGATCTTTCTCTTAACTAACATGCATGAGTTTATCATGAGGGAATATTCAGTTAGCTGGAGTAGCTTGAGGAGGCACCAGTGCACAAACTCACTGCTAGACCTCTACTAGTTCCACAAATAGTTAGAACTAGTTTAACGGCCTATAACTCAGTCAAACTAAGTTATCTAAATACAACTCAAATAAACTCATCCTGGACCCCTAAAATTTAGGGATAATATATACATGGCTACAGAAAGACTTCCAACTCAAAATTCCTAAGCTAATTAAGTTAATTAAACTTAATTAATTATTTACAAGTTGCTATGAGAATAGAATTCAATTTTAATTCAAAGTTTAATTCATGGACAAATTAATCTAGAATTTCTTATTTCCATTTCTCAACAATTATAGCGTGGAGTGGTGCAGTGGCTGCTGAAAAATGAAGTTATGAATTTACTCATGTGCTACCTCTCTCCAACAAAACTCATAACTTTAGAAACATTTTAAGGCATAAGTCACTCCATAACGGTCTCTATCTTTGCAAGATGTTTCTTAAGCCCCCACTCCATAAATCACAGAGCCTAAATACACCAATGATGATTGTGAAAACTCACATTTTTTATGATTTTCTAGAATTTGGTGCTTTTTCAAAGTCCCTAGCATCTAAATCAAGTGTGTGATGTGCTACTCCCAAGTGGGACTGTAAATCAATATATCACCCAAGTAAACAATAACAAATTAATCTAGATAAGGGTGCAATACATCATTCATTAATCTCATGAATGTAACTAGTGCATTGCATAGGCCAAATGACATGACTAAACACCATACAAACCTTGTCTAATTTTGAAGTTGGTATTTTTTGTGTGTTTTCTTTAACTTGAACATGTTGATACCCTTACTTTAAATCTAGCTTGGTGAAATATTTTTCTTATTGCAATTGATTTTATATCATCAATCTTTCCCATGGGGCTTTAGATTGACAGTGAATGGGTGTACTATTAAGGCACTCCTTGCGATAGGTCACCAGTCCAAATCCCACATGGGTGTTAGCCTACAATATATAAATATATATATATAGATATACAATATAATATATTATTAATATACACATATGTATTATAATACATTGTTATATATATATATATTAATATATATAGATATATATTATATATATTAAATATATAATATATATATATAATATTAATCAATATATATATATATAATATACATATATCTATAAAATAATATAATACATATATATCTTATATATCTATATATATATATATATATTATATAATTATTTATATAATATTATATATATATATATATATATATATACTATATATCATCATCCTGGCAGGGGGTATCCTCTTGGCATATAATATATATATATATATATATACATATACATATACATATACATATACATATACATCATCAATCCTAGGCAGGGGGTATCTCTTCTTGAGCATAATATTGTTCAACAATCTATAGTTGATTCACATTCACCATGTCCCATCCTTCTTTGGAACAATTGTGATGGGTGACCCACAAGGTTACATAATTTTTCAAATCACACCCTATTCCATAAATTGTTACAACTTCTTCTTCACTTCACTTGCTTCTAGAATGGACTATCTATACAACCCAATGTTTGACAATGGAGAGTTCAACAATAATTAGATTGCGTGGTCCACTTCCCTTTTAGGTGGTATCCATTTAGGCTCTCAGAGAACTCCCCTATATTCCTATAACAACCCTTCTCGTTGCCATATCTATTCTTCTAACACACCCTCTAGGGATTTATTTTCCCTTATTGACTCCTCACTAGATTGAGTTTCTCTTAAAAATAGTAAAACATAGTTCTTGTAAGAAGTAATTAACTTCATGGCTTAGTTGGCACTTACTAGTGAAATCCTGGACTTTCCTTTGTGAATTTTGATGATGAATGTTTTTCTATCCATTATTAGGCAGTGTTTGTTCCCTCTCTACATGAATATTGCATCTCACATATACAGGTAGGGACTCCAAAATATGACTATACGTGCATCAAGTGGTGTTGCATCCAATTTTTCTTCATCAATAAAATCAACACTAATAAATTTTTTTATTCTACGTTATTTTTTTACCTTAGTTTCTACATCTTGATTTACCCATCCCAATGGATATGGCCTAGGATGATCTCAAACCTCCAATCCAAGTTTTTTTTATCAAATCCACTGCTATGAGACTAGCTTGTGAAACTAAATTAAACAAGGCATGGATCATGGTCTTCTTGATATATATCTTAATGTGGAATAGATTGGTCATCTCCTTCTCTTCATAATAATTAAGGCTACTTAAATTCACCTCTTTATCCATCAAGGTGTAGAAAATTTCTCAATCCACATCAGAGATGCTTTCCACCTGATTTCTCAAATCTATGGTAGGAAGATTATTTTTCTTTCCATCTTTCTTCTAGTTCTTCAAGTTCAATTCTAGATGTAATTTCCAACATTTATCCTCTATGTGACCACCAACGTTGCAATTGTTGTAATGACTTCTAGGATACTTGGACTAATTTATAGTGGTTGTTATCTGCTTGTCGTTTCCCCTTTTCTAGTTCTTCTTCCCTTTCTTGGAATCTTCCTAGTGCTCTTTCTATTTCAAACCAATTGTCTAAGGCTTTCATTTTTCATATGTTTTCCAAGTATTGTGCTTGTACATAAGCTTTTTCCATTATTATTTTCTTAATCAACATCACCTAATTTAGTATATTGTAGTATAGACCCCGTAGATACTAAAAAATTAAATGTGGGATATAAGGGGAGATACCCAACATAATGACCATCTTCCTTAATTCAGTGATGTACTCTTGTACAATCTACCCATGCCTCTACGTGAAGTAGTTCCATCAAACACATTGGTCGTCTACATACTTGATAAGGAAGAATTGGAACCTTATGAGAGCTTTAAGTCCTCCCACTTATTTATTAGTGAGTCACCCTCTAGTCTAAGTGTCTCCATATGTATTTCCCACCAAGTTAAGAATGGCATTCTAACTTCAATCTAGGAAATTATATTTTTTTCTCCTTATCTATGTGGTTAACACTAAAATATAGTTCTAATTGTTGCAACCAATGATTTAATTTTAAGGCATCAATCTCACTTTGATATGACTATATGTAAACCTTCGTTTCCATATTGAATAGAGAGTCATTATGAATGGGTAATGGAACTTGAACTCAACTACCATTTCTTGGGCTCTTTCCTCCACTCATTTTCTAGGTCTCCATGTTTCTTTGATTTTCCCTCTTGTTAGTGTTAGTATCTGTATGCTTCCATCAGGGATCAAAATTTGCTCTTTGCATTGTCCTTTTAGGGGTCCCATACTAAAAATTTTACATCATTCCATTAGGTCATGTCAAATTGATCCATTGATGGTTGTCTTCTCTTCAAAAAAGTCCAATTTCTCCTTCATAGAGTGTACTTGCTGACCCTTCTTCAGGTTGCCTTCAGTTATGGTTTCATGGTCAATTTGCAATCATGCTTTCATTAGGTCATAGGACATGTTTTCATTAGGTCTTAGGGTTACATTTCCAAGCTCAAGATCTTGATTTTAATATGTAAATAAGGTCAGCAAGGATATGAGGATGATGAATAAGTCAAGCATGATGGCTTGTAGGTCATAACCACTGAATAATTATCTTTTAACCTAATGTAATTTTCACCTCAAAAATATGTTTCTGAGGTGAAAACAGAGTATCTTGAGTTTATTTGTATTTCATATGTAATTTTAAGTCACTATATGTAATAACTAATCCTAGTTGCACCAGAGCATCTCTCCTTCTGCAAGACAAAGAAACACTGCAAAAAACAGTTCAAGTTGAGCATTTATCCCCCTGCAAAGACACAAAGAAGGAAAGGAATTAAAACATAGTTTTCAAGAAGGACAAGAAAAAATAGAAAGTGGGTTTTTCAAGTGAAAAATCAAAATGTACTCCTATTTAAGCTCCCACATTTCATTTCCAAGCTCATTATTCTCATTGGCAAGCATGGAGTCTAAAAAGTGATAAGAAGAGGCAAGCTTGAGTGAGTTTTGGGCGAAAGTAGTTTGGTGTTGCGCTTCTGGTGGGTGGCGTTGCACGTTGGCAGAGCGACGCTACACTTCTGAGGCAGATAGGTTGGTGTTGCAAGTTAAAGGCTCGGTGCTGCACGTTGAGACCGGCGTATGGCAAAAATTTGCAGTGTAAATTTACATTGGCGATGCACTTCTAGGGTGGCATCGTGCGTCTGGGAACTGGCACTACATGTTGAGCAGAAGGCTAGAAAAGCCTCAAATATTCATACAAACTCCAAATTTTCTCTCTCTCACCTACCTACAACCTACAAGTAAGTTGACATCCCTCACTTCAGTTTTTGTTTGCATATCCACATCATAAGCTTCATCCTCCATGTTAAACATGAAACCATAAAAATCTCCCTTGTATACCTAAAACCCTAAACTATCATTGTTCCTCCTATCACTCACTACAGCTCCAAACCCTATCCCTATTTCCCTATCCCTTATCCCTTTGTCCCTTTATTCCTATTCCTATTTCCCCATCCCTTTTATCCCTCTTCCCTAAGGGAAATTTCTCAAAACAAGCCCTCCCTCTCATTTCCTACTCCGTCATTCATTTCCTAGCCACAAGCTCATCTCCCATCCCCTCATTCCTAAAAACACTTTCACTCATCCCCTTCATACAACCTCAACCTTGCAAAAATGGACCAAAAGGACCGAGACTATGAGGAGGAGGCAAACACAAGCAGTGACACCTCAGTAGACAAAGCTAGGCAACAAAGAAAACCACACAAGGGAGGCAAGATTATTAGAGAAGAGCCATCAAACCTTAGCGAATTGGAGGCCCCTCAGTTGGTTATCACATGTTTTAGATATCTTGGTTGTTAAGAGTTCTGTGAGAAGGTAGAGAGAGTTCAATACCACTTGGAGCTCACTAGATTTTTTGTGGCTCATCTTCAGGACAACAAGGTAACTCTTGTTGGGGTAACCTTCAAAGTTTCACCATCCATCGTTTTATATGCCACCAAGATTCCGAATGTAGGGGAGAATTGGTACAAGGTCCAGGACCTGGATGAACACTACTATGAGCCTTATATCAAGCCCCAATACAGAAATGATGTGAAGAGGATTTTTCCTTTCAGATTTCTCGAAGACAAGTATGTCCCCATGATGAAAATCATCATGAAGTACTTCACTTGTGAGGGAAGTGTCTCGAGGTTGTATGCCTATCACATCAAGCTCCTCATCCATTTTACTAGGGCGAGGATGTTAAACCTCCCATACTTCTTGTTTAGGGATATTGAGAAGATGGCTAATTTTTTCTAGAAGAAGCCATACCCTTAGCAGATGAGCAACCTCTATCACTATTCCCTGATCAAGATCATTGTGCTTCATCATCTTAGTCTCCTCAACATCTCTTGGGAGACCTTTATTTCTCATGATATCTTTAGGGCTCCCCAAATTCCTCCACCAATGTCTCAAGAAGAAAAAGGACCTTCTAGCAGTGTTCAGGTGAATGGGGAAGCCAAGGAGACTAGAACTGCTGAGATGCTCGTTTACATGACATATAAGTGGAGCACAAGGAGATTATTTGCAGCAGATAGGCAAGTGTTTTCTCCACAGGAGGTGGAAGGGACCTTGCCTTCTTCATCAGTCCATAGGCAAATGCTAGCTCCATAGGATGTGGAAGGGGCTTTTCCTTCTTCATCGACACAACAGGTACAGGTGCAACAGCTACACAAAGGGAAGGAAAAGATGCCAGAGCAGAGTTTGGATGATGAGGAGGAAAGGGAATTTGACTTGACTGAGCATGATGAACCGGAGCAACGTTATACTCATCATGGAGTTGAAATCATTGACTTAGAGGCTCGGGATGAAGAAACCATCAAAGACATCATCATACAAGAAAGGGAAGCTTAGGTACAAGGTTTGGTGGAAAATTTGGAGAGGGCCAAATATGTCATCACATATTTGGAGCAAGAAAACAAGCAGTTGAGTGACAAACAAGTCCTCATGGAGCTGGAAATGCTCAATATGAAACGACAAAGTGGAAAAGAGACACAAGTCACTTTGAATCCCATCGAGAAAGAGATTGAAGAGGATAGAGAAACTTGGCTCGAGAGAGTCAACTTGCATCTTGAGAAGCTACTACATAAGGCCAATAGAGACAATCAGATGATCAGACACATGTCCTATCATTATAGGACCCGAAACAAGATTTGCAATATGAGGGTCAAGAAAATGAATACTAGGCTAAGCTAGGCCTTGAAAGGAAAATGGGAGGAGGATAGGTTTAGGATGCTTGCTAAAGCTTCCTTTTCTCATCAAGATACTTGATGAGGGAGCTTCTCAGCAATTTTTGGCAACTTTGGAGGAAATTTTGTAATTCCCAAATTTTTGAAATTCGACACGCAAGAAAACTGCCTAGACGCGCAGTGCCACTAGCGCTGGGATTTTCCTAGGGGCACCCAATGAAGTGGTCGTTTTCATTTTTGGATTTAGAGTGATGAGGACATGCACACTACCAAGTTTCAAAGTTTTTGGGGCATAACTGGTCCACCAAAAGGTCAAACAACACCTAAAAATGACCTTTCTGCCACGTTTTGGATACACAGAAGCAATCTTGGGAGAATCAAGTTTGGAGGGGTCAAATAAGCTTCAAATGTAGAAATTTCAGGTGTTTTGGAAGGTAGACTTGAATATATTTCCAATGCGCTATCATGGGCTCACTGTGGATGTCAGGAAGCCCTTCAAAAGTGACCTAAAAGTGGCGCTATGCGTTGAGCCAGTGGCATTGCGCGTAGGGTAGATTTTGCTTAGGATGCCTATTTTTCCAGTTTTTGACTATGATCATGGATTCTCTCTCATGGATGATGATTCATCATTGTAAATTATGACTTTTCATGTAACGTTTATAGATAAATAGTAATGGAGGGTATATTCATTGCCTTAGAAGTTAGTTTGAGCTCAAATGAATCAGTTTTTCACTTTTAGAGGCAAGTTGTTGATGATGCCTATATTCATGTTTCTTGTTCAGTATTAGTTTGATTAGCTCCTCATCTTAGGGATTCGACCCCTGAGGATGGTAGGAGGCTGAATTCATGTCTATATCTTCTTCTTCTTTCTCATTGTAAAGGGTTGGACTTAGCTAGATGCTCAAACCTTGATTGTACACCTTTTGTAAGCAATTTGGCAGGAGATTAATAAGAATTGCAGCTAATTTTATGGGATCCATGTGGTATGAGTTTTAGTATAGTTTCTCCTTCTGTATTCATATGTTAATGTGTTTTGTATGCTTCTTAATCATTTAATTGCTTCTAGTTGAATGTTTTCAAGTTGATAGGCGGAATTCATTGCATCAGTGGTCTGCCTTGGGAAACTTTCACCATTTCATGTTTTCTGTAGTCTAGGAAGGATCCATGGTTTCACATGCTCTTCTTATCTTCTCACCCCATCAAGCCCTTGAGTGCTAAATCCTATGCCTACCTTGCCCCATTGAACACCCTACAATTCTGACCTAGTTCCCTAGATCTAAATTGTCCAGCTCCTCCTGATCCAGCAAAACCCCTTCAAAATCCAATCAAAACTTCATGTTACTATACCTAGCCTAATATCATTTACCTGATCCAGTCATCTTGGTTGATATCCTTACGAAGAGAGCCCTCTCTCGGCCTAGTAGGGCTAGCTACTTAGCTAAGCATGGTTTGTGGTTACCCTAACATTGCCTTCCTTCAGTTTGAGTTTCAATCCAGCTGATAACATAGTGGTGACCATACTGGGGAACGAAAGACTAATCACCCTGGTAATATATTTCATTTGAATTCTTAAGCTTATGGATGATGAACATTTGCACCACTTAAGGATTGTCTTTCAGAAATATAGGAATTTTGGGATTTCTCTGAATCCGAAGAAGAGTCCTTTTGCCATGGATGAGGGTTAGCTGCTTGGTCATATAATTTCTAAAGATGGTATTTGCATTGATCCTTCAAGGGTGGAGGCAATTCAGCATATAAACTTTCCACGCAACAAGAAGGAGATTCAAGCTTTAAATGGTAAGATGAATTTCGTACGCGGATTTATACCTAATTTTTCCTAGCATTTACGTGGAATAACTAATATGTTGAAGAAGGAAATCATGGTGAAATGGACTGAGGATGCCATGAAATAATTAAATTTGGTAAAGTTTGCTTTGACTACAGCCCCAGTCTTTATTAGTCCTGATTATACTCAGGATCTCATTATATTTTCATTTTTCTCCGAGCACACCATGGCTGTGGTATTGATGTAAAATAGAGATCAGGAGGTGCAACCCATTGCCTTTTTCAGTAGGACTATTCGATATGCTACCTTGTGCTACAATATCATTGAAAAACAAGCACTGGCTCTTATAAAAGTATTGAAAGATTTCAGAGTATACATTCTTCATTCACATACTATAGCCTATGTTCCTAATGCAATAGTCAAGAATGTTCTGATGCAAACTGATCCAGAGGGAAGAAGTGGTAAGTGGATAACAACAATGCTGGAGTATGATCTTGAGATTAAGCCTACCAAACTGATCAAAGGATAAGGCTTGGAAAAACTGATGGCTGAATCAAATCTGCATGCTCTAGACATAAATCTTATTGCAGCAATGTCAGAGGATGAAGATGGTGGCTCACTCATTCAAGTATCAGAAATGTTTCTCAAATCACCTTGTTATTATGATATAGTTTATGTTCTTCAGCATCTTTCGCCACCTCCTAGAATGTCAAGAAGTAAAGGTAGATCACTTAAACTCAAGTTTGCAAAATTCAACATTTTAAATAGTGCTCTTTATTGGAAAGATTTGGGAGGAGTTCTTCTTAATTGTTTGGTTGAAGATGAAGCTCAGCAGGTAATGAATGATTTTCATAGAGGTGATTGTGGTGGTCATTTGTTTTGGAAAACAATAACTAACAAAGTGTTGAGAGCAGGATATTATTGTCCAACTTTGTTTTCAAATTTGTATAAGACAGTGATGGGCTACCATGAATGCCAAGTTTTTCAAGGAAAAAGGAAGTTGCTTCCTCTTCCTTTGAAACCAGTCGAAGTAAATGCACCGTTCCAGTAGTGGGGACTTGATTTCATAGGGGAAATCCATCCTACCTCATCAACACAACACAAATGGATTTTGACAACTACCGATTACTTCACCAAGTGGATTGAGGCCATTCCGACAAGGCAAGCCATGGACATGATAATTATCCAATTTTTATAATCTAATATCTTGTCTCATTTTGGGTGCCCTCACAATATTATAACAGATAATGCAACAACATTTAAGTCCAAGAAGATGGTTGAGTTTTGGAATAAGTACAATATTACATTGGGTCATTCCACGACATACTACCTGTAGGGAAATGGATTGGCTGAATCATCAAATAAATCCTTGGTGAATATTATTGAGAAAATGTTGGACGCAAACAAGAAGAATTGGCATCAGAATCTTGTTAATGCCTTGTGGGCCGATAGAGTGAGAAACAAGAAATCCATAGGTATGTCACCTTTTGAGTTGGTTTATGGTACTGATACAATATTTCCTACATCACTTGCAGTCCCGATCATGAGATTATTACAGGAAGCTGGCAGCAAAGAGGATGATATTCAACACATAATTAATCAAATGATTCACCTTTAGCAAACAAGGCAAGAGGTTTCCCAAAACACTTTCCAGTTGCAAGAGAAGATAAAGAATATTTATGACCGCAAAACCAAATCAAAAAAGTTTCAGCTAGAAGATGTAGTGCTATGGTGGGATGCACGGAATGAGGAAAAGGGAAAGCATGGTAAGTTTAACAATTTATGGAAAGGACTATATAAAATCTCAGCTTATTGGGAAAAGAATGTAATTTTGTTGAAGGAAATGGATGGTCAGGATTGTTCAGGAGGGCCAGTGAATGGTAGGCTCCTGAAGCACTACTACTTTTGAGGTTGTTCCCTGAAGTTACTTCACCTTCATTGTATATACTAGTTTGATTTCCATTGCAAGTTTTCAAGTACATTGTCATCTGAGCTTGGGGCCCGAAGTGAAGGCTATAAAGTTTGAATGATTAGTGTCAAGTTTGGTTGATTTGGTTTTAAATTCAAGTTTAGAGTCGATTACATAGTTTTCAGTTTGTATTGAGTCATTTTTCACTTTTTGTTTTGACCGTATTGCCCAATGGATGAGGCATTTGGTCTACGGTGTTCTTGACACCTCCAAGGAGCTGCTATCCCCAATAGGCCAATGTTAGTGTCAGTATTTGCATAATTCCATCAGGGATTAGCATTTTCTCTTTGCATTGTCATTTTAGGGGTCCCATACTGAAAATTTTACATCATTCCATTAGGTCATGTCAAACTAATCCACTGATGGTTATCTTCTCTTCAAAAAATTCCAATTTCTCCTTCATAGAGTGTACTCTCTGACCCTCTTCAGGTTGTCTTTAGTTATGGTTTCATGGTCAATTTGCAATCATGCTTTCATTAGGTCATAGGACATGTTTTCATTAGGTCTTAGGGTTTCATTTACAAGGTCAAGAGCCTGATTTTAACATGTAAATAAGGTCAGCAAGGATATGAGGATGATGAATAAGTCAAGCATGATGTCTTTTAGGTCATAACCACGGAATAATTATCTTTTAACCTAATGTAATTTTCACCTCAAAAACATGTTTTTGAGGTGAAAATAGAGTATTTTGAGTTTATTTGTATTTCATATGTAATTTGATGTCACTATATGTAATAACTGATCCTAGCCACACCAGAGCATATCTCCTTGCTGCAAGACAAAGGAACACTGCAAAAATCGGTTCAAGTTGAGCATTTATCCACCTACAAAGACACAAAGAAGAAAAGGCATTAAAACAGAGTTTTCAAGAAGGACAAGAAACGATAGAAAGTGGGTTTTTCAAGGGAAAAATCAAAATCTACTGCTATTTAAGCTCCCACATTTCATTTCCAAGTTCATTATTCTCATTGGCAAACAAGGAGTCAAAAAAATGAGAAGAAGTGGCAAGCCTAAGTGAGTTTTGGGCGAAAGAAATTTGGTGCCGCGCTTCTGGAGGGTGGTGCTATGCTTCTGGAGAAGTGGAGAAGTGGCGTTGCGCGTTGGCAGAGCGGCGCAGTGCTTCTGAGGTAGACAAGTTGGCACTGCGCATTGAGACCGGTGTTGTGCATCAGGTAAAAATTTGCAGTGTAAATTTACCCTAGCGCTGTGCTTCTAGGGTGGCGCTGCGCGTCTGGCCACCGACGTTGCATGTTGAGCAGGAAGGCTAGAAAAGCCTCAAGTCTTCATACATACTCCAAATTTTCTCTCTCTCACCTGCCTACAAGTAAGTTGACATCCCTCACTTCAGTTTTTGTTTGCATATCCACATCATAAGCTTCATCCTACATGTTAAACATCAAACCCTAAAAATCTCCCTTGTATGCCTAAAACCCTAAACTATCATTGTTCCTCCTATCACTCACTATATCTCTAAAACCTATCCCTATTTCCCTATCCCTTATCCTTTGTCCCTTTATTCCTATTCCATATTTTCTCATCCCTTTTATCCCTCTTCCCCAAGGGAAATTTCTCAAAACAAGCCCTCCCTCTCATTTCCTAATCCTTCATTCATTTCCTAGCCACAAGCTCATATCCCATCTCCTCATTCCTAAAAACACTTTCTCTCATCCCCTTCATACAACCTCAACCTTGCAAACATGGACCAAGAGGACCAAGACTATGAGGAGGAGGCAAACACAAGCAGTGACACCTCAGTAGACATAGCTAGGAAACAGAGAAAACCACATAAGGGAGGCAAGATTATCATAGAAGAGCCATCAAACCCTAGGGAATTGGAGGCCTCTCAATTGGATGTCACATGTTTCAAATATCTTAGTTGGTATGAGTTCTGTGAGCAAGTAGAGAGAGTTCAATACTACCCGGAGCTCACTAGACTTTTTGTGGCTCATCTTCGGGACAACAAGGTAACTCTTGCTGGGGCAACCTTCATAGTTTCACCATCCATCATTTTAGATGCCACCAGGATTCTGGATGTAGCAGATAAGTGGTACAAGGCCCAAGACCTGGATGAACACTACTATGAGCCTTATATCAATCCCCAATACGGAAATGATGTGAAGAGGTTTTTTCCTTTTAGATTTCTTGAAGACAAGTATGTCCCCATGATGAAAATCATCATGAAGTACTTCACTTGTGAGGGCAGATTCTCCAGGCTGTACACCTATCACATCAGGCTCCTCATGCATTTTACCAGGGTGAGGATGTTAAACCTCCGTACTTATTGTTCAGGAATATTGATAAGATGGCTCATTTTGTCTAGAAGAATCCATACCCTTAGTAGATGAGCAACCTCTATCACTATTCCCTGATCAAGATCATTGTTCTTCATCATCTCAGTATCCTCAACATCTCTTGGGAGACCTTTGTTTCTCATGATATCTTCATGGGTCCTCAAATTCCTCCACCAATGTCTCAAGAAGTAGGAGGAACTTCTAGCAGTGTTCAGGTGAATGAGGAAGCCAAGGAGACTAGAACTGCTGAGATGCCTATTTACATGACATATTAGAGGGGCACAAGGAGATTATTTGTAGCAGATAGGTAAGTGTTTTCTCCACAGGAGGTGGAAGGGACCTTGCCTTCTTCATCAGTCCATAGGCAAATGCTAGCTCCACAGGATGTGGAAGGGGCTTTGCCTTCTTCATCGACACAACAGGTACAGGTGCAGCAACTGCACAAAGGGAAGGAAAAGATGCCAGAGCAAAGTTTGGATGATGAGGAGGAAAGGGAATTTGACTTGATTAAGCATGATGAGATGGAGCAACATTATACTCGTCATGGAGTTGAAATCATTGACTTAGAGGCTCAGGACGAAGAAACCATCAAAGACATCATCATACAAGAAAGGGAAGCTCAGGTACAAGATTTGGAGGAAAAATTGGAGAGGGAAAAATATGTCATCACATATTTGGAGAAAGAAAACAAGCAGTTGAGTGACAAACAAGTCCTCATGGAGCTAGAAATGCTCAAGATGAAACGACAAAGTGGCAAAGAGACACAAGTCACTTTGACTCCCATCGAGAAAGATATTGAAGAGGATAGAGAAACTTGGCTTGAGAGAGTCAACTTGCATCTTGAGAAGGTGCTACAGAAGTCCAATAGAGACAATCAGATGATCAGACACATGGCCTATCATTACAAGACCCGAAACAAGATTTGCAATATTAGTGTCAAGAAAATGAAAACTAGGCTAAGGCGGACCTTGAAAGGAAAAAAGGAGGAGGATAGTCTTAGGATGCTTGCTGAAGCTTCCTTGGGTCATCACAAACTTGATGAGGGAGCTTCTCACCAATTTTGGGCAACTTTGGAGGAAATTTTGTCATTCCCAAATTTTTGAAATTACACACACAGGAAAACTACCTAGACGCGCCGCGCCACCGGGGTTGTGATTTTCCTAGGGGAACCCAATGAAGAAATGGTTTGCATTTTTAGATTTAGAGTGATGAGGACATGAACCCTAGCAAGTTTCAAAGTTTTTGGGGCATAAATGGTCCACCAAAAGGAAAAAAAAAACCCTAAAAATGACCTTTCTGCCACTTTTTGGACACACAGAAGTAGTCTTGGAAGAATCTAGTTTTTAAGGGTCAAATGAGCTTCAAATGCAAACATTCCAGGTGTTTTGGAAATTAGACTTGAATACATTTCCAATGAGCTATAATGGTCTCAATTTGGATGCTAGGAAGGCCTTCAAAAGTGACCTAAAAGTGGCGATGCGCATTGAGCCAGTGGCGTTGCATGTAGGGCAGATTTTGCTCAAGATGCTATTTTTTCCAGTTTTTTACTATTATCATGGATTCTCTCTCATGGATGATGATTTACCATTGTAAATTATGACTTGGAATGTAATTATGATAGATAAATAGTAATAGAGTTTAGATTCATTGCCTTAGAAGTTAGTTTAAGCTCAAATGAATCAATTTTTCACTTTTAGAGGCAAGTTGTTTATGATGCCTATATTCCTGTTTCTTGTTTAGTATTAGTTGGATTAGCTCCTCATCTTAGGGATTCAACCCCTGAGGATGGGAGGAGATTGAATTCATGTCTATATCTTCTACTTCTTTATCATTGTAAAGGGTTGGACTCAGATGGATGCTCAGACCTTGATTGTACACCTTTGGTAAGCAGTTTGGCAGGAGATTAATAAGAATTGCAACTATTTTTATGGGATCCATGTGGTATTAGTTTTAGTACAATTTCTCCTTCTGTAATCATATGTTAATGTGTTTTGTATGCTTCTTTAATCATTTCATTGCTTCTATTTGAATGTTTTCAAGTTGATAGGTGGAATCATTGCATTAATGGTCTGCCTTGGGAAACCATTCACCATTTCATGTTTTCTGCAGTCTAGGAAGGATCCATGGTTTCACATGCTCTTCTTAGCTTCTCACCAGTCTAAAACATCTCATCCCATCTAGCCCTTGATTGCTAAAGCCTATGCCTACCTTGCCCCATTGAACACCCTGCAATTCTGACCTAGTTCCCTAGACCTAAACTGTCCAGCTCCTCCTAATCTAGCAAAACCCCTTCAAAATTCAATCAAAACTTTGTGCTACCATACCTATCCTAATATCCTTTACCTGATCCAGTCATCTTAGCTGAGATCCTTACAGAGAGAGCCCTCTCCCAGCCTAGTAGGGCTAGCTACTTGGCTAAGCGTGGTTTGTGGTTACCCTGGCATTGCCTTCCTTCAACCTGAGGTTCAATCCAGGTGATAACACCTATAATATAACCTCTAAGTTGAAATATATATTTTATTTGATACCAACATTGTTTGCTAGGGTTTCCATAAGTGTTGAAATTATAGTAAGAAAAAGGCTCAATTTTGACTTTATCCTTAGTCAAATTGAGTAAATCAAATTTCCACATCAGTAGGAAAACTTGGAGATAGTTCACTAGTGTGACATGGCTCTTGTCACTCAATTAGATTAGAAAATTGGAGTTGGTGGGCTTGGAGTTCAATCATGCATGTGCTGATTGCTAAATTTTAGCAATCTAGTTTAGTTATTTTCAGTTATGCTCAGTGAACTGACCTCTAACAATTAATAGAGTCAGTTGAAGGTTAGTTGTGTAGTGAGACAAAAGTATAACTCAAATATCTTTCAATTAACTGATCAATCAACGCAAAATAGCCCAAACATGCATGGAATTTGAATTGCTCAACTGAAGTGGAGGATACAAAGGCTAGTGTAACAGTAAGTGTATACTAGTTGAGTGTACAATTGTTGCATGAATTCATAGATCAATTCATTGGGAATTGTGCAAGGAAATAGGGAATTCACTATTTTTTAGGAGCTCAAATTTTCTCTGTATTGTGCAAGGAATTAGGAGGATGGAGGAGGAATAAAGTGGCTAAGTTTTGGCTAGAGGTTCTCATTCAATAGAGAGAATTGTTTTTCTTTTGCAGGTGGTGCTCAGAGTTGGAGCATGAAATTATAATATTTGATATATTCAACTGATTAATGAAAATATGCTTGAGGGGTTTCCCTAGTTGGTTTCCCATAGAAATCATTGTGTACTTGTGGGTTTTCTTGTTGCATGTTTATGCATCTTGTTCTAAATTGTGATTTCCATTCGACAAAATTGTAGAGCAGAAGTGTGTCTCTTTTTTTTTAGTTTGAAATCTTGAGCAGTTGCAATTTATATCAAATTTATACATGGTATTAGAGCCCTAAAATCACATTAGAACCAGTATTTCAAATTTTTTCCTCGGGAATTTTGAATTTGCAGCTATAGTGTAGTAGTTTTTCTTTAGATTTGGGAGAATGTTTTTCAACGGACTTAGATTGGCGTATGCCCTGGAGGGTAACTCGAATTTCATAGTCCAGAGGATCAGTTGGAAGCAGAGCTTGATGATAATTGAGTGCTTTAATACACTCAGATTGACGTTAAAAATATAGCAACATTGGATGCACGATAGTTAGCCTAGTGGAAGGACATTGCAAGAGCCATGAGGATCATCGTGCAAGGTCTAAGAGACCATGTGATCTCAAATCTCCATGGAAAAGAAACACTACATGATATGTGGAAGACATTGACTGAGTTATTCGAAACTAGCAATGACCATAGAAAATTGGACCTTAAAGACAAACTTCAAAACGTTAGGATGTAGAAAAATGATACTATTACACAATATCTCTCTAGATTCACACAAATTTGAGATGAGCTTGGAGGGTTTGGGGTAAATGTTGTAGAAGATGATATGGTGAGCCTAGCTCTTCTAGGCCTTCCAAAGTCCTGGATTAGCTACCAGGACTCTGTGAATGGAAGGGAAAAAATACCAAATTAGGATAGGTTGTGGTTTGATTTGGTTCAAGAAGAGATTAGGAGAAATACCAGAGATGGAACATCATCCAGAGCAAAGGATGAAGATAATTCTGCCTTGGTTGGGAAGGGAAAGAATGGAAAAGAAAAGAAGATCCAAAATAAACATGAATCTAGCCAAAATAATGGCAAGAAGAAAGACTTGAGCAAGATAAAATGTTTCCACTGCCACGAGTATAGCACTATGCAACAAAATGTTTGCACAAGAAGTCTAAAAAGAATCCTTTAGGAGGAGCAGGAGGTGAAGCAATGGCTTCACACTTCAAATTAGACTTCACCCTAATAGCATACATGGCCAACATTGTTATGGGGAGTGTGTGGTACCTTGATTCTAGTGCCTCATTCCATATGATGGGGTGCAAGGAATTTTTTAGTTGCCTCAACGAGAAGGATCTTTAGATGCATATTAAATTGGGGGATGACGAGAGGTAAAATGTTATAGGAATTGGTACTGTCACCTTTGAGAGGGAGAAATCCTCCCCTCTTCGCCTCAAATATGTTATATTTGTACCTGGGCGGAAGAAGAACTTGGTCTTTGTAGCAGTGTTTGAGGATAAAGGCTATGCTGTTATATTCTGTAAGGGCAAAGCCTTTCAAAACCATGTAGCTATCTGGCAAACGAAGTAGATATGCATTAGACTAAATAATATCTAATGCTAGAGGTGTATTTTTCCATGCATGTAGTAATACCTCTAGGAGTGAGGTGGGCGATGTCGAGCCTTAAACCTAGAGTTTCAAAGATTTGGGTAGGGTCCATAGGGGCCCACAATATTCAGTAGCAGAAGGATCAATATTAGTTGATGCAGTCAGATCTTGAGTGATAATTGAAAACTAGTTGCAATCAAATTTTTAGGAGCAGAAAGAAGTATTAATAGTAGTGTAGGAGGCACAATGTGAAATCAACAATAGTGCATGTTTCCCAATAGATAGTGCAGAGACTAGTAGAATACAGATTCTCAGGAGACATTTGCAGCTTAGAGACACAGTTGATTCAATATTTTGGATGCTTCTTAATTGCATTTGTTGTAGTAGCAACAATAATGGTGAGAGGGAGTCTTGTTACACTACATTCTATAGGAGTTGGATTGGGGTTGTGCAGAGCCCTTTTCCTGGTAAGAGGGTGTGTTATCATTGTACTAAGAAAAAGGCTCGATTTTGACTTTAGCCTTAGTCAAATTGAGTAAATCGAAGTTCCACATCAACAAGAAAACTTGGAGGTAGTTGTTAGTGTGAAATGGCTCTTCTCACTCAGTTAGCTCAGTAAATTCGAGTTAGTGGGGTTGGAATTCAGTCATGCATGTGTTGATTGCTAAATTTTAGCAATCTAGTTTAGTTATTTTTTGTTGTGCTCAATTAACTGGCCTATAACAATTAATAGAGTCATTTGAAGGTTAGTTGTACAGTGAGGCGACAATATAACTCAGAGATTTGTCACTTAACTGATAAATCAACCCAAAACAACCCAGACATGAATGAAATTTGAATTGCTCGACAGAAGTGGAGGAGACAAAGTATAGTGTAATAGTCAGTGTATACTAGTTGAATGTACAGTTGTTTTATGCATTCAAGAGATACGCAAGGAAATAGGGACTTTCCTATTGTTTAGGAGCTCAAATTTCCTCATTATTGCACAAGGAAATAGGAGGCTGGAGGAGGCATAAAGTGGCTAAGTGTTGGCCAAAGGTTCTCATTTAGTAGAGAGAACAATTTTGATTTTGTAGGTGGTGCTCAGAGTTGGAGCATGCAATTGTAATAGTTTCTCTACTCAAGTGATTAATGCAAACAGGCTTGAGGTGTTTTTCCCAGTTGTCTTCGCCTAAAAACCACTTTGTACTTTTGGTTTTGCTTATTGCATGTCTATGCATGTTTTTCTAAATTGATATTTCCATAATGAAAAATTATATAGAATTGTTTCTCTTGTTTTTCAGTCTAAAATCTTGAGCAATTGCAATTTCTATCAAATTTATACATGGCATCAGAGCCATGAAATCACATTAGAACTAGTATTTCAATTTTTTCCCTCAAGAATTTTGAATATACAGTTTTAGTGCAACGATTTTTCTTCAAATTTTGGAGAATGTCTTTCAACGAACTGAGAATGGCATATGCTGTGGAGGGTAACTCGAATTTCATAGCCTGGAAGGATTGGATGAAAGTAGTGCTTGATGATAATGGAGTGTTTGAATACACTCAGAGTGACATTAAAAATCTAGCAACATCATATGCACAACAAGTATCCCATTATAAGAACATTGCAAGAGGTAGGAGGATCATCTTGGAAGGTGTGATAGACCATGTGGTCTCAAATATCCATGTAAAATAAGCACCATATGCTATGTGGAAGACACTAACTGAGCTATTTGGAAATAGTAGTGATCATAGAAAATTGGCCCTAAAAGAAAAACTTCAAAACATTAGGATGCATAAAAATGATAGTATTCCATAATATCTCTCCAGATTCACACAAGTTTGAGATGACCTTGGAGGGGTTGGGGTGAATGATGCAGAAGTTGATATGGGGAGACTAGCTCTTCTAGGCCTTCCAAATTCCTAGCATGACTACCAAGGTTCTTTGAATGGAAGGGAAAAATTACCAAATTAGGAAAGGTTGTGGTCTGATTTGGTTTAAGAAGAGATAAACAAAAATACCAAACATGGAAAATCATCCAGAGCAGAGAATGAAGAGAAATTTTCCTTTTTTTGGAAATGGAATAAGGGAAAAGGAAAGAAGATCCAAATCAAACTTGAATCTAACCAAAATAATCGCAAGAAGAAAGACTTGAGCAAGATAAAATGTTTCCACTACCACGAATACAGGTACAATGCAACAAAATGTATGCACAAGAAGCCTTCAAGAGGAGCAGGAGGTGAAGCATTGGCTTCACAATTCGAATTAGGATTCACCCTAATAGCATGCATGACCAACATTGTTATGGGGAGTGTGTGGTACCTTGATTTCGGTGCATTGTTCCATATGACAGGGTGCAAGGAATTTCTTAGTAGCCTGGAGGAGAAAGTTCTCTAGATGCATATTGAATTGGGGGATGATGGAAAGTAGAATGCTACAAGAATTGGCATTCTCACCTTTGAGAGGGATAAATCCTTCCCTCTTTGCCTCAAAGATGTTATGTTTGTATCTAGGTTGAAGAATAACCTAAAATTTATAGCAGTATTGGAGGGTAGAGGCTATGATGTTATTTTCAATAAGGGGAAAGCCTTTCTGAAACATGTAGCTACTGACAAAATGAAGCAAATTGGAGTTAGAGTGAAAAATCTCTTCAAGCTAGACATATATTTATCCATGCATGCAACTATACATCTAAGAGTGAGGTGGGGCAATGTCGAGCCTTAACCCCAAATTTGAAAATATTTGGGAAGGGTCCATAGGAGAGTAGTAGCATTTGTAGTATCCTCTTCTCATGGATCATTACCCTTGCTACAGGGGTTGATAGTATTCAGTAGTAGAAGGATTAGTTTCAGTTGATGCAATCATACCTTGAGCGACATTTGAAAACTAGTTGCAATCAAATGTTGAGGAGTACATAGAATTATTTATAGCAGTGCACGAGGCACAATGTAGAATCAACAACATTACAGCTTTCTAAGTAGGTAGTTCAGAGACTAATGGCAGCCAGTTACTCAAGAGATAGTTGTGGCTTAGAGACATAGTTGATTCAATATTTTGGATGCTTCTTAGTTGTAGTTGTTGCAGTATAAACAACAACAGTGAGAGGGATTATTGTTACAATACATTCCATAGGAGTTGGATTGGGGTTGCAAAGATCATTTTTCTTTCTAAGAGGGAGTGTTCAAATGATAGGAAGAAAAAGGCTCAATTTTGACTTTAGCCTTAGCCAAATTGAGTAAATTGAATTTCCACATCAACAGGACAATTTGGAGGCAATTAAATAGTGTGACATGGATCTTTTCACTCAGTTACCTCAGTAAATTCAAGTTAGTGGGCTTGGATTTAAGTCATGCATGTGTTGATTGCTAAATTCTAGAAATCTAGTTCAATTATTTTCAGTTGTGCTCAGTTAACTGACCTCTAACAGTTAATAGAGTCATTGAAGGTCAGTTGTGCATTAAGACAACAATCTAACTCAGAGATATGTTAGTTAACTAATCAATCATCCCAAATATGCATGGAATTCAAATTTATTAGATGAAGTGGAGGAGACAACAGCTAGTGTAACAGTAAGTTTATACTAGTTCCATGACTTGGGAATTCCAAAAGGAAAAATGGACTTCCCTATTGTTTAGGAGCTCGAATATGATCAATATTGCGCAAGGAAATAGGAGGTTGGAGGAGGCCTAAAGTGCCTAAATGTTGGCCAAAGGTTCTAATTCAGTAGAGAGAACAATTTATGTTTTTGAAAGTGGTTCTTAGAGTTGGAGCATGCAATTGTAATAGTTTCTCTATTCAACTAATTAATGCACAGAGGCTTGAGGGGTTTTTACCAATTGGGTTCCCCTAGAAACATTATGTACCTGTGGTTTTTCTTGTTGCATTTCTATGCATGTTGTTCAAAATTGTGATTTCCATTCTGTAGAATCGTTTCTCTCTCTCTCTCTCTCTCTCTCTTTTTATCAGTTTGAATTCTTGAGAAGTTGCAATTTATATAAAATTTCTACATGGTATCAAAGCCTCGAAATCACATTAAAACTAGTATTTTGAATTTGTCCCTCAAGAATTTTGAATTTGTAGCTTTAGTGCAGCCATTTTTCTTCATATTCTAGAAAATGTCTCTCAACGGACTGAGTTTGGAGTAGCCCTGGAGGGTAGCTCGAATTTCATAACCTATAAGGATCAGATGGAAACAATGCTTAATGATAATTGAGTGCTTTAAAACACTTAGACTCACATTAAAAATCCAGCAACAATGAATTCACAACATTTAGCCCAGTGGAAAAAGGACATTGCAAGAGCGAGGAGGATCATCCTGGAAGGTGTGAGAGATCATGTGGTCTCGAATCTCCATGGAAAAGAAGCACCATATGCTATGTGGAAGACATTGATTGAGCTATTCAAAAATAACAGTGACCATAGAAAATTCACCCTGAAAGAAAAAACTTCAAAACATTAGGATGAAGAAAAATGATACTATTCCACAATATATCTCTAGATTCACACATGTTCGAGATGAGCTTCGGGGGGTTTGGGTGAATGATGTAGAAGATGATTTGGTGAGCCTATTTATTCTAGGATTTCCAATCTCCATTCATGGCTACCAGGACTCTATGAATGGAAAGGAAAAATTACCAAATTGGGAAAGGTTGTGGTCTGATTTGGTCCAAGAAGAGATCAAGAGAAATACCAGAGATGGAACATCATTCAGAGTAGATTATGAAGAGAATTTTTCCTTGGTTTGGAAGGGGAAGCAGGGCAGAGGAAAGAAGATACAAATCAAATCTAAATCTAGCCAAATAATGGCGACAAGAAGGAATTGAGCAAGAGAAAATGTTTCTACTCCCACGAATATGGGCACTATGGAACAAAATGTTTGCATAATAAATATAAGAAGAAGCCTTATTAAGGAGCAAGAGGTGAAGCACTAGCTTCACAATTCAAAAAATAATTCACTATAATAGCATGCATGGCCAACATTATTATGGGGAGTGTGTGATACCTTGATTTCGGTGCCTCGTTCACAATGATAGGGTGCAAGGAATTGGGGGATGACAGGAGGTACAATTCTATAAGAATTGGTACTATCACCTTTGAGAGGGAGAATGCCTCCCCTCTTCGCCTCAAAGATGTTATGCTTGTACATGGGATGAAGAAGAACTTGATCTCTGTAGAAAATATTGAAAGATAGAGGCTATGATGTTATTTTCAATAAGGGGAAATACTTTCTAAAACATGTAGCTACCGAGAAAGTGAAGTGGATTGGATTTAGAGTGAAAAATCTCTACAAGATAGAGGTATATTTTTCCATGCATGTAGTTATGCCTCTAGGAGTGAGGTGGGGCGATGTTGAGCCTTAACCCCAGAGTTGCAAAGATTTGGGTAAGGCCCATAAGGGAGTATTAGTAGTTGCAGTATACTCTTCTCATGGATCATTTCTCTTGCTACACAGGCCCAAAATATTCAGTAGCAGAAGGATCAGTGTAAAAGCCTTGGTGAAAAGTTTATGTAAGAAAGTAAAAAAAGGCAAAAATAAGATCATGGGTAAGGGACACGTACTCCAAGTTGAATGTCGGGAAAATATATCCTAGTGGGCATCACTGGATGTGTGTTTTGGCTAAGGGAATTGGAAAAGGCTAAGGCGAAGGAATTAAAAGGAAAAAAGGAATTTTTGGCACATTTATTTATGAAAATAAAAGAAATTAGGAGAAAAGTAAGTTGAAAGGTCATAGGTTTCATGTGAGGAGGAAATTGAAGGAAAATAATGGAAAATGAAGAAAATAGAGGCCTCACTCATAAAAAGGCTTTTAATGATCAATGGGGAAGCTCTTATTCAGTGCGTAGCTCTTGGATCAATCTCACTCAGTGTAAGGCTTGATCAGTTGAGTTTTGAAGCTCTCTCATTATTCTCTCTCTCTCTCTCTCACTCTTGGACACTTACAGTTTTCTTGGATCACTCTAGTTCGGAGCAAAGGAAAGGGAAAGCAAGGAAAGGAAAGGAAAATCGAGCAAGGTCAAGGAAAGGAAAGCGAGATCAAGCAGCTTCAGCAAGAATACTTGCAAGTAACCTTTTGCATGTGTGATTTCCTAGCTGATTTGGACATGCATGGCTTTGCATGTTGGTGTATGGGTCTCTTGTTGTCGGTGGCATGGTTTTGTCAAGTTATGACAGTGGATTTAAGCCTAGCCTAGCCTTTTTCTGGATGCCATGGTATGTTGGGATGTTTATTTCAGTTTTGGAACTTTGGAATTTCTGAGTGGATTACAGAATCGAGGCAGAGGTGGTCTCAAGTTACATTCCCAAAGGCCTAGGAATCCCTTGACTGTTTTGGCAGGATACTTAGTGAAGCCTGAGGGAGAAGTCTCAGTTTAGGGCCTATTGATCCAGGTTTGGATTGTAGTAAATTCTAAGAGACTGATCTCGATTTAGGGCCTCGTGATCCGGTTTTGATCATGGTAAAGCCCGAGAGACAAGGAGAAAATTCCTCAAGGATAGTGACAGACTCCGGATGTCATTCCATGCTTGGTTCGGTTGTGATCAGAGCACTGATTTTGGTGTGATCATGGTTTGATGAGGGTGGAGGTGGTTTAACCTCTGGATTCCCTTGGTTGTTCTTGGATTGGTTGTTCTATGAGATCCCACATTCATGCTTGGAATATGGCACGGGGGTGACTAGATGAAAGAGATATTTGGTTCAGCCATGTCTATGGTCAGGTGGTACGTGGAAGTCCTGAACTTAGTCGGATTTGCCTATGATTAATAAAAGCTAAGTTCTCTTACTTTTGCACTGATTTATATGTGAATTTAATGGTTGTCATATCTCTTATATTTATATGGTTTTATGTTGGTTATAAGCATGATTGAATGATTGGTCCATGTATTGGTTATTTCATATATCTACTTGTAACTGTTAAATGGATGGATGCAAGACCGAATTGATGATGTAGTAGTTCAAAGGAGAAGGAGGTGATCCTTCTGGTTATGTTTCATAAGTTGTTTCAGTCACTTATCTATCTTGTATCCTGGACCTGTAGGTTCCATTGATGCCAAGTGTTTGACAAAATGTCAGACTCGGTTGGGGATGCTCAGGCCTAGTACCGAGGGTGATTTTTGATTTATTAGCATGGTTATCATGTTTTTAATGATTTCTAAAAGTTACAACAAGTTCTGGGTAGAGGCTAAGATTCTGGGTTAGAAAAGTGACTCAAATCCCAAGGTCGTTAACACAGAACTGGAAATTTTGGATCACAGCCACTGGCAAGCAGGCCTATGAGAGTGACTTTAGGTTGTTGGTCACTCCCTTTCCCATAGCATGAGAGCGAATGAGGCCTAAGAGCTGTAGAATAGTAGTGGGACCCAAGGACAGGTTGTCTGAGTGGTTGCTTTGTCTCCTGAGGGGTATGTTGATGATGTTGGATGACTGTATGTGATGTTCATCAATTCCACTTCCTTAAGGTGACATAGGAGGTCGAATTGGGTCATAGTAGCCTCTCTTCTCATGTTTAACCCAGTTGGCATGATTACTTTGGGTAGACCTGGGAAGGGGTGTTATAGATTGGTATCAGAGTGGGTTGCACTCTCTTTTCATCATATATGATACTACAGAATGGTACCAGAGCATGGTTGTAGTCTCCTTGGGTGAATGTGTTGGTCATGCATGCATGTCAGTTGCATGTGTGTCTCTTACACTTGCATTCCATTTGATTTTTGCATTTCATAATGATTGATCATGGTTGTCGTAAGGTTGTCATGAGGAACTTAATGTTGATTTTATGGAATACATTGTCAGGAGTGTATAACTGGTTACATGAGTATATGCAGCTTGATTACATCCTTGTATGTTGGGTTGAATTATTGGTTATTTTATTACATGCATTAGTATTTTAGGTTGATTACAAGAATTGATCGCTTATTCTCGACTACATGCAGTTATGCGTATGTGTAGTTGATTAAGCATTGATTATGTAGGTTGATAGTTGCACAGGGCAATGTGTACAATGGTGTAATGGTTGTGGTCACATGGTCTTGGTTATAGTTGTGAAAGAATAGTAGGTCAAACATGCCTTGTGAAGTCATGGTATGCAATTTGGGTTGTCATGGCGCTATTGATTTTTATGATGCTAATGTGTTGGCTGAGATAGAGCAGGAGATTTAGAGCATCATAATGAGGTTGCAACATTAGACTTGGGGTAAGAACATATTGCCATACAGTTATTGTATGTTTGGCATGTAGGTACGTAAATCAATGATTGTTATATGCATTAGGTTTATATACATTATGGTTATGTACATGTATTTTGATATTATGGTTACATTCATGATAGATGCTAGTTGATTAGTGTAGTTATATGCATGTGTTAGATAGTCAAGAATGATAGTATCTTGTAGTTGTATGCATTGTTATTGTTGTTTTATATTAGATAACATTATGATTATGTTATATGTTTCTTATGAGTATGTTATAGGTTAACTTGTTGTTGTTATATGACAATTAGCTTGACAATTAGTTATATGTTGTTGATGAGAATGATAGTTATTTTGATGATTAGGGTTATAGCATTTATACCTTGATGTTATATGTATCATGCTAAATTAGATTGGCCTATGAGGATGATTATGGTTATGATTTTCAGGTATGAGCTGACATATTTGTGATATGGTGTTTTACTAATCTAGATTGATTTTTCATATGTGTGAATGATAATCGTGTATGAGTTATGATGTAAAAATGTTAGCTAGTTACTATTCTGGATATCATGATATTATTTATGTTTGAGTTTATATGTTGTGAAGTTATATCATGCTAACTAGATTGTTTGTGCAGACAATATAACCTCCCATGAGACACAGTAAGGTATGAGTTTGCTTATGTTGTATATTTGGTGGTTGACTGTTTGATTATGTTGTCTATTGATTTATTTAACATGGTATGTTGCAAGTTGGTTGAATGTTTGATCAATTGCATAATATGAGTATGTGTTCAAATGATCTTGTTTTAAGATGATTGTGCTAATACATATGAGTTGAGATAGTTGACATGTACTTAAGTATGATAGGTGATAGTTGTAGTATTATGTATTATGACAGATCACTATGAGTTGACTATGGATTATGACATGATCATTAGTCTTGGGAAAGGTTGATTTTGAATTGATAGATATGATTGTCTTGATATGTGGAACATGTTGTTGACATGTGTGAGAAGTTTCAAGAAACATTCTTGACATTAGCGTGACAAGGTAATAGTTGATGTGTTTATATAACTAATAGTTGGGTGATGTGACAGTGCATATTAAGCCTTGATTGCAGCATGGAAAAAGGTAAAAGAAAGGATTTGGGCAAGAATTTTTATGGCTATATTTGGAAACTGTAATTCCAAACAAATTAGTGTTTTACATACAGGAAGTCTCTGTAACCTTGATTTTATTGACATTATGTGGATATGTGCTATATTCATGAACATGTACTTGACAAATATATTAGCTACTGTCTAGTTACATGTGGATCTATCAAGATAATTGGAGTCCATTGAGAAATGGCGTGGATGTTTTTAGTTGCAAGAAACAAGCTTGGCATGACAAGATAAGGTAACTGATGTATTGCTATGTTTATTTATTCACTGAAATTATGTGTTTATGGCAGTATAATGCAGGGAGTTGCATGGCAAGAGAGATTTCCATGAATCTTGAAGAAGGCTCAGATTGATCTTTCCTTGGGAATCATAGGGATTGAGTCATGGTGCCTATTGTTAGTCTTGGGCTTTTGGTCTTTTGCAATTGATTTAAGATTTTTTAGATGTCTGGTGCATAGCTATGCCATTTTGTTGCGGTGTCATGTTGTTATTGGTTTTCATGGTTTTGCTTCTTGTTTGTTTCTTGGTATTTCCTTTTATGTTTCAAGTCTTGGAATTGGTTGGGAAAGGAGGAATTTAATGGAGCTCGGGGATAGCTGTATGGTACCCAACAGGTAATGTAAGACTCAGGCAAAGCTTTGTGCGGGAGTAAGTGCAACAGAAGGAGGTGAATCTTGGTATTACTTTGAGGGTGGAGGTGTGATCCTCTGGATTCCCTTGTTGATTGATACGGGCATCGTTTCCTTTTATTTGCTGGTTTAGCAAATGTGCATTTGTGTATATGTGATTATTGTAAATACCACAATGAGATGTGCTATAAAGCTTCAGTATATGGTATGATTATTATATAGTCATGTTGTCATGATGTTTTTCTCTTGAGAAGGTCTTTTATTGTAAATACTACAACGAGCTAAGTTATAAAGCTCCATGGGCAGTATGTTTCTTTTTCAACGATTTTGTTAAGGTCATGGTGTGGTTTAACACCAAGGATGGTGTTCCCCAAGGGGGAGGGTTCTGTAACAACCTTGGTGAAAAGTTCATGTAATAAAGTAAATAAAGGCAATAATAAGTCCACGGGTAAGGGACACATATTCCAAGGTGAATGTTGGGCAAATATATCCTAGTGGGCATCACTGGATGTGTGTTTTGGCTAATGGAATTGGAAAAGGCTAAGGCAAAGGCATTAAAAGGCAAAAAATAATTTTTGGCACATTTATTTATGAAAATAAAGGAAATTAGGAGAAAAGTAAGGTGAAAGGTCATAGGTTGCATGTGAGGAGGAAATTGAAGGAAAATAATGGAAAATGAAGAAAATAGAGGCCTCACTCATAAAAAGGCTTCTGAGGATCATTTGGCAAGCTCTTAGCTAGCGTGAAGCTCTTAGATCAAGCTCACTCGGTGTAAGGCTTGATCAGTTTAGTTTCGAAGATCTCTCATTATTCTCCCTCTCTCTCTCTTGGACACTTAGAGTTTTCTTGGAGCACTCTAGTTTGGAGCAAAGGAAAGAGAAACCAATGAAAGGAAAGGAAAATAAAGCAATGTCAAGGAAAGGAAAGTGGGATCAAGAATCTTCAACAGGAATACTTGCAGGGAACCCTTTGCATGTGCGATTTCCTAGTTGATTTGGACATGCATGGCTTTGCATGTTGTTGTTCTTTTGTTGTCTGTTGCATGGTTTTGCCTTGTTATGAAAATGGATTTCAGCCTATCTTAGCCTTCTCTCGGATGCCATGGTATGTTGGGATGTTTATTTTGGTTTTGGAATTCTGGAATTGCCGGATGGATTTTAGAATCTGGGGTAGAGGTGGTCTCAAGTTCCATTCCTAAAGGCCTAGGGATCCCTTGACCAGTTTTGGCGGGATACACAGTAAATCTTAAGGGAGAAGTCTCGGTTTAGGGACTAGTGATCTTGGTTTGGATTGCGGTAAAACCTGAGAGACTGGTCTCAATTTAGGGCTTAGTGATCCAGTTTGGATTGCGGTAAAGCCTGAGAGATAAGGAGATGGAAAATTCCTCAAGGATAGTGATGGATTCCAGATGGCATTCCAAGTTCGGTTCGGTTGTGATCGAAGCACTAGTTTTGGTGTGATCACAGTTTGATGAGGGTGGAGGTGGTTTAACCTCTGGATTCCCTTAGTTGTTTTTGGATTGGTTGTTCTATGAGATCTCACATTCATGCTTGGAATATGGCACAGGGGTGACTAGCTGAAAGAGATATTTGGTTCATTCATGTCTATGGTTGGGTGGTACGTGGAATTCTCGAACCTGGTTGGATTTTCCTATGATTAATAAAAGCTAAGTTCTCTTACTTTTTCACTGATTTATATGTGGATATAATGGTTGTCATATATATGATATTTATATGGTTTTATGTTCATTATAAGCATGGTTGAATCACTGGTTCGAGCACTGGTTTGGTGTGATCATGGTTTGACGAGGGTGGAGGTGGTTTAACCTGTGGATTCCCTTAGTTTTTCTTGGATTGGTTTTTCTATGAGATTCCACATTCATGCTTGGAATATGGAACATAGGTGACTAGCTGAAAGAGATATTTGGTTCAACCATGTCTATGGTTGGGTGGTACGTGGAAGTCCCGAACCTGGTTGGATTTTCATATGATTAATAAAAGCTAAGTTCTCTTACTTTTTTACTGATTTATATGTGGATTTAATGCTTGTCATATCTATAATATTTATATGGTTTTATGTTGGTTATAAGCATTGTTGAATGACTGCTTCATGTCATGGTTATTTCATATATCTAGTTGTAATTGTTAAATGGATGAATGAAAGACCTAATTGATGATGTAGTAGTTCAATGGAGAAGGAGGCGATCCTTCAGATTATGTCTCATAAGTTGTTTCAGTCACTTATGTTTTGTCTTGTATCCTAGAATTGTAGGTTGCATTGATGCCAAGTGTTTGACAGAATTTTAGTCCCAGTTGGTGATGCTTAGCCCTGGTCCTAAGGGTGATTTTTGATTGATCAACATGGTTATCATTTTTTTAATGATTTATGAAAGTTACAACAAGTTCTGGGCAGAGGCTGGGTTTATGGGCTAGAAAAGTGGCTCAAATCTTGGGGTCGCTGGCACAAAACTATAAATTTTGGACCACAGTCTCTGGAAGGCAGACTTGTGAGAGTGAATTTAGTTTTTTGTTCGTTCCCTTTCCCATGTCATGAGAGTGACTGAGGCCTATGAGTTGCAGAATAACAGTGGGACCCAGGGACAGGTTGTCTGAGTGGTTGATTTGTCCGTAAGGGGTTTATGGATAATGTTGGATGACTATATGTGATGTGCTATTGATTCCACTTCCTTAGGGTGACATAGAAGGTCGAATTGGTTCATAGTAGCCTCTCTTTTCATGTTTACTCTAGTTGGAATGGTTGCTTTGGGTAGACCTGGGAGGGGGTGTTACAACCAATTTTAGTTGATGTAGTCATATCTTGAGCAATAATTACAAACTAGTTGAAATCAAATGTTGAGGAGCATATAGTAGTATTGATAGAATTGTAGGAGGCTTAGTGCATAATCAGGAACAATACATTTTTCCCAGTAGACAGTGTAGAGACTAGTAGCAGTTAGATGCTCAGGAGACAGTTGCAACTCATAGACAAAATTAATTCAATATTTTGGATGCTTCTCAGTTGCAGTTGTTGCAGTAGAAGGAACAATAGTGAGATGGAGTCTTGTTACAGTACATTCCACAGGAGCTGGATTGGGGTTGTGCAGATCCCTTTTCTTTCTAAGAGGGAGTATTGAAATGTAGCAAGAAAAAGGCTCAATTTTGACTTTAGCCTTAGTCAAATATAGTAAATCAAATTTCCACTTTAGCAGGACAACTTGGAGTTAGTTAACTAGTTTGACATGGCTCTTGGCACTTAGTTAGCTCATTAAATTCGAGTTAGTGGGCTTGGAGTTTAGTCATGCATGTGTTGATTGCTAAACTTTAGCAATCTAGTTCAATTATTTTCAGTTGTGTTGAGTTAACTGGCCTCTAACAATTAATAGACTCGATTGAAGGTTAGTTGTACATTGAAACAACATTCTAACTTAGAGACTTGTCATTTAACTAATCAATCAACACAAAATAGCCCAAACATGCATGGAATTTGTATTGCTTAGCTGAAGTGGAGGAGAAAAAGGCTAGTATAACATTAAGTGTATACTAGTTGAGTGTATAAGTTTTTCATATAGTCAAGAGATAAATTCCTTGGGAATTATGCAAGGAAATAGGGACTTCCCCATTGTTTAGGAGCTCAAATTTTCTCAAGGAAATAGAGAAGAGAGGAGGCATAAAGTGGCTAAGTGTTGGGTAGAGGTTCTCATTCAGTAAAGAGAACAATTTTGATTTTGCAGGTGATGTTCAGAAATGGAGCATGCAATTGTAATAGTTTATATGTTCAATTGATTAATGTAAAGAGGCTTGAGGGGTTTTCCATTTGGATTCCCCTAGAAACCATTGTGTAATTTTGATTTTTTTTGTTTCATGTTTATGCTTGTTGTTCTAAATTGTGATTTTCATTCTGCACAATTGTAGGAGTAGAATTGTGCCTCTTGTTTTCCAGTTTTAAATCTTGAGCAATTGCAATTTCTATCAAATTTCTACATGGTATCAAAGCCCTGAAATCACAATAGAACCAATATTTTTATTTTTTCCCTCAGGAATTTCAAATTTACAGCTTCAGTACACTAATTTTTCTTCAGATTTAGGAGAATGTCTTTCAACGAACTGAGATTGGAGTATGTCTTGTGTTAGAGCCTAGATTAACCTTAGGCTGAAGGATGGCAATCCTAGGATAACCACAAACCAAGCTTAACCTGGTAGCTAGCCCTAACAGGTCAGGAGAGGGCTCTCTCCTTGTGAATCTTAGTCAAGATGACTGGATCATATATGGAGTTGTTACAACCATTTCCAAATAGGGAACAAGAATATAGGCAGTGGAACAACTTGCCTCTATAAGCATGGAAACTGATTCATTGACCCCCAAACCACCTCAAACTGATGAATCTACCCTCTAAGATAATTTCACTATTACATTTACTTACCAAGGCATTAATTAAAATCATAAAGTCATCCATGAAGAGAGAAAAAGTCAACTTGCAGTGAGAACAGGTGAAAATTTGAATTTCTGGCAAACTGGCCCAATGCGCAATGCCACTGGCCAAGTGTGTAGTGCCGGTTAAGGCCCACTTTTGGAGGCCTTACCCTTGGCAAAATTGAGCCCAAGATAGCTCATTGGAAAGGTATTCCTGTCTAGTTTTTGGAACATCTTGAATTGTTTCATTTGCAGGTCATTTTCCCCATCAAAAGTGAAATCTCCAAGGCTGCTCCTGTGTGTCCAAAAAGAGGCAAAGAGGTCATTGTTTGGTAGTTTTTTTTGACCTTTTGGTTACCTAGTTTTGCTCCAAAATTGCTGAAATTTTCTGGGATTGATGCTCTCATCATGCTGAATCCAAATATATAAGCCTTCCTCCAACAAGTGTTCCAGGGGCATCTAGGCCAATTTCCTGTTTTCAAAATTTCAAAATTTGAAAAAGACAAAAAATCATCAAAACTTTCCCAAATTTGGCATGGGACACCACCATTAGTTGCTTTGATGTGCTAGTGAGGCTTCAGCCAATATTATGAGTCTATCTTTCTCTTTCTTGCCCTCTAAGGTTCTCCTTAACCTAGATTTCATCCTCTTCATTCTCATGTTGCAAATTTTGTTCCATGTCCTATAGCGATAGGCCATGTGCCTCATCATTTGGTTATCTCTATTGGCCCTCTGAAATAACAATTGGTGATATTGCGAAGGTTACTCTGGCAAGGATTACTTCATTACTGTGCAAATGAGTCACAAACAACCTAGCCAACTCATGGTGAAATTCGACTCTTTCTATCATTTCACAAAAATCAAAGCATGCCTGATGTTTAAAGCAAGAAATGGCAAGTTGATCCAGATTTAAATAGGAACGCAACAAATTATAGAGATAACCATAAACATAGATATGCAGTGGAAGCAATACTTCATTTCATCAATGTAAAATACTGAAATATGCTTACAAATAGTAATGGAAATAAATCAGCTAAGGCGATGGTAGCTTATCTATGAGAAGAGATGTGGCAGCTACACACCTCTGAACTGTCTTACAATGAGGCTCGAAGGCCTATTTATTGTTGAGAAACAATGGATACCCCTAAACATCCAAAAACCTAACCCTAGAAGATGAAATGCCAAACTGTGGGCCCCATTTGGGTAAATTGGTACATCAACTTCCCAGGGTTGTAACTTTGGCATATGATCTCCGTTTGACATGCACAATATCTCGTTAGAAAGATCTATCTGAGAACTACAACTTTGGGAAGAAAAACATCAAGCAATGGACCCATGTTGCTCCCAGTTTTCCCAAAAAACATCGTTTAGGGCCTCAAAATCGCTCCGAAAGTTCAGCACCCGAAAAACTGCTAAAAATAGTAAGTTTTGTTACAATTAAGGAAACTGAAAATGTTGAGAGAAACAATGGTGAGGATCCAAGTGGACTTGGCAGGTGGCCACCAATATCCACCTAGATCACAAGTGGGCAAGCTTGTAACTCCCTCAAACTAATGGGCTCTTCTCTGATAATTCTTCCTCCTTGATGAGGTTTCGTCTGCTGCTTATGTCTCTCCATGGAACTATCACTAAGTGTCTCTTCTTCATAGTCATATTCACTGTCTCTTTCCATTGCTTTTCTGTGGTTGTGAACACTTATGGACAATGATGCGATAAGGTGGATGAATGAAATGAAGATGATGGAATATGTGAGAGTATGTTGTATGAACAACTTTTAGGGATGAGTAGGGTTTTAGAGAAAGTGGGTAGGGTTTGTAGGGAGAGTGGGTAGGGTTTGAAGGGTTGATAGAGAGTGTAAGTAGGAATTAGGGAAAATGTATAAGAGGAAAGGATTTAGGAAATGTGGTATGTAGGAATTGGGTTTAATGAACAATGGAAAGTAGATAGGGTATATAAACATTAGTGATATGAGGAAAACTAGGGTTTCACCCTAGAAGCTAGGGTTTTAGATTTGAAAAATGCAAAACTCCAAACTTGGCAACAAAACCCTAAAACATAATATGTGATAGATGAACTTACTTGTAAGAGAGAGGAATTAAATATTTTAAGGTGAATTAGGAGTTTTGGAGCAATTTGGGTGATTTGGTGTTTAGCTGGGTAGATGCATAGTGCCTCCTAGATGCGCAGTGCATGTGCAATTTTACACTGGAAAACCTTACCAGGTGCATAGCGCCTTTTTGTAGACCACTTTTGAAGGCCTTCCTGGTGTCCAAATTGGGTACAGGATAGCTCAGTGGAAATCTTGTCAAGTCTACTTTCCATAACATCTTGAATTTTTCAATTTGGAGTTCATTTGCCATGTCAAAAGTCCAATCTCGCAAGACTTGTCAAAATGTGCAGAATGAGGTTGCCTAAATGCAGAGTGCTGTTGCAGTCAACTTTTGAAGGTCTTCCTCAACTCCAAATTGAGCTCATGATAGCTCATTGAAAATATATTTGTGTCTAATTATTAGTTGACCCTAGAAAGTCAATTTGTCATTCCATCTAGGAGAAAAATTGATTTTACCAAGGTCACTCCAAAGGTGCATTAACCCTCCTGAGGCAAATGATGTTTTCGAAATTTCTCCCAAACCATGACCTGTGTAAAAACCGAAAGAGGTTTTTCTTCTTGGGTCAATGTTGTAAAAACACATCTCTCACGTTTGTCAAATTCATCTTCTATTTCTCAGAAACATCATTTGAATAAAACTTATCCCAATATGTGGAACAGGGGATTTGTAGAAATGAAGGGAAATGAAGGGGATAAGGACTTCTAAATTCTTGAGAAAATTTTTGAAAATAGAGAAGGATGTTAGGAAGTAGGGGAAATTGGAATTTAAAATATTGAGTGAGGGGAAGGGGTCCAAAAGGGAAAAACACAGGCCTAACCTAGAAAATTGTCAAATTGTAGCAATAAGCTAGGGTTTGTGAGAAAATGATGAATTTGAGGGATATAAGTGATGGGAAGTGCTTAAGAAGGTATATTAAGGATAGGGGAAGGTATATGAACATCAGGATACAAGTTTTGTTGATGATTTGACCATCCAAGAAAAATTACCTTCAAAACCCTAGGAGAGGGAAATGAGCCTTACCCAAGTACAACTGAACCACAAACAAGGTGTAACATGACCCATTGGAACTTGAAATGAAGATGAAAACTTTTTGAATGATGGCACACTCAACCAAATGGCGACATGGACTGACACTTGGAAAACTTTGAAAGGAGTGGAAACAAATTCTATACCTAATACCTAGTGACCAAATTTTACTTGAAGATTCACTGAAATGACAAAATTTGACTTTGACACCCTAAGACCACTTTGTAAGAGCATGTTTGATTGCTAGTGGAAGGCTTCAAAGATTGACACTAACATATTGGAAGGTAGCTCAAATTTCATAGCCTTGAAGGATTGGATGGAAGTAGTGCTTGATAATAATGGAGTGCTTGAATACACCCAGACTAACATTAAAAAGCCATCAACATCGGATGCACAATAGTTAGCCCAGTGGAAGTAGGACACTGGAAGAGTCAGGAGGATCATCCTAGAAGGTGTGAGAGACCATGTTGTTGGACATTGGATAAACCAATGCTCCTCATGTGTTTAGTGACATGTGCTTAACTACCTCTCGTGGAACTGTTGAATCTGGCGATGCATCCGTTTACTAACACCTGCGGGTTTTGGTGTAATGGAAATCATGATTTCAACAAGTGGTATCAGAGCCAAATGTCTCAAGTTCGAATCATAGTTGGCTCATGTTCGGGTGGGGATTGTTGTACATTGGATAACCAATGCTCCCCGTGTGTTTCATGACATGTGCTTAACCACTTCTCATGGATCCGTTAACTCTAACGATGCGTATGTTTAGTAACACCGCCGAGTTTTGGTGTAATGGAAATCGTGATTCCAACACATGTGTTCTCAAATATCCATGGAAAAGAAACACCATATGTTATGTGGAATACACTGACTGAGCTATTTGAAAATAACAATGACCATAGAAAGTTGTCCCCTAAAAGACAAACTTCAAAATAATATGATGCAGAAAAATGATACTATTCCACAATATCTCTCAATATTCACACAAATTTGAGATGAGCTTGGGAGAGTTGTGGTGAATGATGCAAAAGATGATTTGGTGAGCCTAGCTCTTCTAGGCCTTCCAAAGTCTTGACACGGCTAATAGAACGCTGTGAATGGAAGGGAAAAATTACCAAATTGGAAAAGGTTGTGGTCAGATTTAGTTCAAGAAAAGATTAGAAGAAATACTAGAGATGGAACATCATCCAGATCAGAGGATGAAGATAATTTTTCCTTGGTTTGGAAGGGGAAGAAGCGAAAAGGAAAGAAGATCCAAAACAAACCTAAATCTAGCCAAATGGCGAGAAGAAAGACTTGAGGAAGATAAAAAAATTCCACTACCACAAATATGGGCACAATGCAAAAAAATGTCTTCATAAGAAGTCTAACAAGAAGCCTGCAGGAGGATCAGGAGGTGAAGCATTAGCTTCACAGTTCAAATTAGACTTCACCCTAATAGTATGCATGGTCAACATTGTTATGGGGAGTATATGGTACCTTGATTTTGGTGCCTCATTCTATATGGTAGGGTGTAAGGAATTTTTCAGTAGCCTAGAGAAGAAGGATCTCCAGATTCTAATTGAATGGGGGGATGGTGGAAGGTATAGTGCTAAAAGAATTGGTATTGTCACCTTTAATAGTTAGAAAGCCTCCCCTTTTCCCATAAAATATGTTATTTTTGTACCTGGGCTGAAGAAGAACCTGATATTTGTAGCAGTATTAGAGGATAGAGGCTATGATGTTATTCTCAATAATGGGAAAGCCTTTATAAAACATGTAGCTACTGGGAAAGTGAAACAGATTGGAGTTAGAGTGAAAAATATCTATAATTTAGAGGTATATTTTTCCATGCATGTAGTTATACCTCTAGGAGTAGGTGGTGCAATGTCGAGGCTTAACCCCATAGTTGCAAAGACTTTGGCAGGCTCCATAGCAGAGTAGTAGCAGTTGCAATATACTCTTCTCATGGATCATTACCCTTGCTTCAGGGGCCTGCAATATTCAGTAGTAGAAGGATCAATGTTATTTGATGCAGTGAGATCTTGAGCAACAGTTTCAAACTAGTTTCAATCAAACCTTGAGGAGCACATAGTAGTATTTGAAGCAGTGCAGAAGGTACAATATAGAGTCCACAACAACGAAATTTTCCCAGTAGATAGTGTCGAGACTAGTAGCACTCAGATGCTTAGGAGACAATTACAACTCAGAGACACAATTGATTAAATATTTTAGATGCTTCTTAGGTCAGTTTTTGTAGTACAAACAACAACAGTGAGAGGGAGTCTTGTTACATTACATTCCAGTTGGATTGGGGTTGTGTAGATTCCTTTTCTTGCCAAGAGGCAGTGTTGAAATTGTAGAAAGAAAAATGCTCAATTTTGACTTTAGCCTTAGTCGAATTGAGCAAATTGAATTTCCACATTAGTAGGATAGCTTGGAGGTAGTTAAATAGTGTGGCATGGATCTTATCACTTAGTTAGCTCAATGTTGATGCCCCGAAAATCGTTTCATCAACATCAGGGGATAACCACCCGGTCCGGACCTTAACACAGCTCCTTTTCCATTTGGGATGGTGGCTCCGACTGGATATAATGGGACCAGTTTCCCAGTAATGAATAAAAGGGGTGGATGAGTGATTGGTTTTCTAATAAGTGATAATGAATGGAGGACTTAATCTATAAGTGAAAACACAAATGACTATTTTATCTCAGGAAGCTTCTATTCTTAAGTGCAACGTTTGATGATCTGTGTTCGTCAATAGGCATATAGATGACACTATTCAATAAACAAAGACATACATTTAAATAATAATTGCTTCATTCAAATAGTTGAACGAAGTAATTGATAAAACATTGTTACACTTCTCTTTTTATATTACTGATACATGTATGATTAGAAGAATAGCAAACTGTAAACATCCATTAGTGGAAAGTATAAAGACTGCTGTTAAAACACATGCATATATTCAATAATAGCAAGAATGATCAAACAACAATTCACATAAAAAGAATGAATTCAAACATAGATAATAGTACCATATGAGCTGCAAATCATTCCCAACGTCAATCGCAATTCGAATTCCTTCTTCCGACTCAGAAATACTTTTAAATAAAGGCAGTAGTGCACATCCACATAAAATCTTCGTTATTAAAATTGGAATAATTGGTCCAGTTTTCATAAAAGAATATGCATGAAGTACAGTAGTGCAACTTCAGGCTTAAGTCATATACAAAAACTTACGACCCTTTCTAAATACATGAAAGGGTCTATAAATACTAAATTAAACTAACAAACTACAAAATTAAAATGCTAC
>APFE030860618.1:92399-117386 GCA_000404065.3 Pinus taeda | reverse complement strand
CGGCAGCATGATTCATCACTCTGGCTGTTTGCCTTTTGACCTGAGTTGGCATATCGCCAGCATTGGTTCCACTTCTTGAGGGCGGCTGAGACGAGAATTGATTTGAGCAGCATAGGTGGCATCGTGTATATCAGGAACGATACACCCGATTGCATCTGTTAGGCATTTGAGGGCAGCTCTCTGGCTGTATGGTTTTACTAGGAACAACCAATAGGTGTCCCAAGTTAAACTTTTAATCCCTGTGATCAATCTCCCATTCTTTTCTAGCTCTTGGTAACATGATTTCTCTAATGTTTTGGTCGATAGTAATTTACCTGGTGTACATTGAGAGATCATGTTAGATAAATAGAGAGTATTGTTAATCAAATCAATCAAATTGTTCATAGATAATTTGCATCTAGAAACCGCTCTCTCTGCTTTCATCAATTGGGATTGCCACTACATGAATAGAATTTCTTTATGGGATTCTAAGATTTTAGGCAAGTTCGCTGCCTGTCCCTCATTAGTGTCCTGCCAAGTAAGAAAATCTATTAAAGTCTCATCGGCTTGCTCTAAGTCCTGTCTGGCATCAACTGATTTATCTATTATAGATGTTGTTATGTCACACAGAAGTCCCACTTGAGCAATTTTATGACACAACAATCTTATTTGTGTTATCAGTGCCTTATTAATCTGTATTGCCTCTGCTCTGAAATCGGCAGGCTAGGGAAGACTCTTGAACTTCTCTATTTGAGCTGATAATTGAGAAATATGCTCATCTTTTGTCTTTACCATCTATTCATTCATTGCCTTCAATTTTGCTAATGCCTCCGATAATTCTTTCTATCTCTGAATCACTCCCGAATCTACCCTCTGTTTCTCTTCATGCAACTATTTGTTTAGTTGGTTATTTAACTATTGTTGCGTGGACAATTGCTGTTGTAGTTGTTTTGCTTTCTGATGTGCCTCCGATAGCCGTGATTGTAGTGAAGCGATCACCTGATCCTTTTCTTTCAACAAATTGCTCACCTCCGATGCCTTGTCCATGGTGGCCGCCGAATAGGCTCCAGCATATTGGGACAACTTTGTCAGGTCATCGGAAGGATCGAATTCTTCCTTCCAAACTACATTGGCTGTTACTGTTTGTTCAGGGAACATGGAAGGTTGATCAATCCTTCTCCTTTTCCACTGTCGCTTTATTACAACCCTGTGTTTTGGGCTATAGAAGACATCCAATGGAGGAATATCCTCCACCTGAAAAATGATTTGACCTGAAGGATCCTTGGGAATTATTTCTAATTCTGTAGTAGGGGGTAGACCACTAGTTCCTTTGCTTGGAACCTCTTTCGATGTTGTATCCTGTGTATCGGCCAGTTTGGATGTATTGGAATCCCTTGAGCTCTCAAGATTGCTTATAATTAAATCAAATTGCTGCCATTCCTGGAGCAATCTTGGGTCAATTTGAGTGTCGACATTCACATCCTTGCTGCTCTGCTCCTACTGCCTTCTCTGTTCCTCCTCACGTATTCTCTCTTGTTCTTTCTTTTGTGCTTCCTCTTTGTCTTTCCTCTGTGCTTCCTCTTTGTCTTTCCTCTGTGCTTCCTCTTGTTCTTTCCTCTGTGCTTCTTCCTGTTCTTTCCTCTAAAGTTCCTCCTGCTCTCTTCTTTGTACTTCTTCAAAAATTTCTAATGTAGCAGGAGGTTCGTTGGTAAGCTGTTGTTCAGGCTCGTTTGATTGTGTCATCGGGGCAGTGGTTAACAAATATAGAGGCAGAGTTTGCAACCTCTGCTCTCTAAGTTTGTTAAATTCAACTAAACCATCATCATGGTATCTCATTTTAGCTATCGCTTGCACCTGAAATAGCGACTCGGCCGAGGAGAACAGGTCATCAAACTCATCTTCTTTATGTTCAAATTTAGTGAGTTTGACCTGGTCTAGAACATTATATATGACTTTGTTTGGATCAAAGTGTCTGTTAGGAAGAGTGGCGAGATTTAGTATGTTAATATTTTCCGCCTCTTTCTCTACATGCTTGTAATCATGCAGAGTATAAAAGCCGCACCTTAGAGGAAAAGGAGGCCAGACTTGCTTCTTTGAATTCCTTAGAGTCTTTATAGCTGATGCGGATGTAAGCTGATATGCTATCTCTCAAGCTAATAGTTTGTCTGGTATATACAAGGGGAGGACATGAGGCCTAGCCTGACTGCCGAAAACTCTTACATAAGTGAATTTTTCTTCTCCGAACTAGGTTCCTAAGGCTGTCAAGTCAATCTTTGCTTGACAGGAAATCTTAGGAGCAGGTTTATCAAAAATTGCATAGTAAATAGGTAGCATGAATCCATTGCAGACTTGATATAGGTGGTGTTTATAATGGGCTTTCCACAACATCTGGTGATAGATATGAATGGGCATGGGGTCCTGTGGAGTCCATCTCCACCCTAGCACAAGAAACTCAGAATTAAAATAGAGGGTGTCTAAGATGTAAGCACTAAAGTAAAATTGAGGGATGAATCTATCAGTAACACAGGATTTGTTTCTGAAGTCAAGAATAGCTGTTGCTAACTTATCCAATAATATATTCCCCCAATCCATGATTTCACTATTACATGCTGCTTCCATCAAAGGTACCATCTCTATGGAAAATTTTGAGGAGTCATGCAACCCCCACATTCGACACATCATAGCTCCAACATAACAATAAGGAGAACATAAGGAATCGACGGAGTACTTACCCGAAGACTCATGTTTGTGTTTCGCCAGGTTCTGTCTCCATTCCCGTATAGGCGCTGACTCAGTTTCATTTTCATCTCTAAACTTTTCCAGAAATGCTTTATTATACTTCTTCTCTGGTTCGGGCAAATGGTACATTTGTCTCAAATCATTGGGCTGAAACAAACCGAATACTCTCCCGTCAATAGTGCAGAATTTTTTGTTTGTAATTGGAATTTCTTCAACGACCCATCTCACCACATTTGTATATGGAAGAATTTGCTCTCAAGCTGCTATCCTGTGTAGATAGGAATCAACCAAATCTTTTAGAGTCGCATCAGATTTTTGGCTCGAGCCTGCTGTAGGCTGTACCAATGTTTGCTGAGGTTCTTCGGCTTCGACCAGGTTGTAGATGCTTTGCCAAGTAGTATTACCGAGACCAAGACATGTGGTATCTGAGATTAATCCTTTTTTACTTGGTCCCGGATCGACAGCATGTTGTCCTGTTACCACAGAGGCTGAAGCTGTTCCAAATTTCTTAGATTTCTTCCCCATTTGGTCTGAATTCGCTACTTCAGAGAAGCTCTGCACAAGAGATAAAATGAACGTAATGCAGAGAATAGATGGCAAAAACCAAGTATGGAAGAATTATGCCAATTAATGAATAATGGAGGATTAACATAAGGCTCCTGTGGATACAATCTCTGAAGAGATTTTGGTATAACTACTCCATTAAATGGCCGTTTAAACCTATCAATCATTTTAAAAGCTCATCATATACTTTATTTTCCAAATAGTCCATTTAAGCGTGGATTTGATTTTTTGGTGGTTGGGCGCAAGTGAATCACTATCAGGAAGAGAAAGGCTTTTAATAATAATTAATACAATATGCCGAAGCCATATCAATCCTTTTTGAAAGTCGCACTTGGCTTTATCGCAATCGGCAATCGGAGGAAAGCTTGAGTTGTTTCATTTATGTCATTGCGGAATCCCTGATCGCCGATAGCGATATTGCTAATTCGCATCGGGAGTATTTAGGAGAAGACCTTTCGTTGCATACACATCACATTCTCCGATTGCCGATAGCGATATCGCATCGGAGCAAGGAGAGGGGCCTTTTGTTATGATTGCTTATTTTCCCGATAGCCGATGGTTATTTGTGCTTGTCGCATCGGGGAAAACCAATGGGTCCTTTGTTATGCATCCTTTGTTATTGCGATATGCGATCTTCTGATCACTTTATCGCAATAATAAAGAATTATTCATTTTTTATTATAAGACCGATTATATATTAACTCAAAAGGTTTTATAATGTTTTGCTTGCTTGCGTACCTTTTGAGGAATGATAAGTTGATACCAATTTAATCTAAAAGGGACCCATTTCATATTATAATTTTTAAAGTAAAATTTTATGAAATGGGGGGTTGTTGTATAGCACAACAATTGGCGATTCGCTGGGAGAATCAGTTATCTCTGAGAAATATTGGAATATTTGAACTTTCTTCTCATAGACATCTTATCAAAAAGGAAAATTCTAATATAACTAAGTATACATACATTCTGAATATAATAAAAGCTATTTTTTGCTAATTTTTTCTCTTGTTAAAATTAAATACATTCTAAGTTTTAAATTGGCCTCTATTGGTTGATAATGATAAAACAAAACACCTTTCCAACTTAGCCTTTTTGATTGACTCCTTTGTCATAGGTAGAGCCTCTGCTGCCAACAAACATTCATAGTTTCGACAGGGATACCTTTTAACCATTTGATTGTCCATGATCCCTCCCATCTGAGAGTATGATTAAAAGAATGAATTCAAAATACGCTTTCATATTTTGTATTTCTTTTCTTTTCTATTATTTTGTAAGATAAAAAGCCATTGTCCTGGTTTGGTGGCCAGCTGTTTGACAATGCCATTCACTGGTTGTAATCTAGCCGAACAAGCTGGCTCGTGATGAGACCCCTTGTCTTATGCTTATAAGCCATTACCTTGTTTTGGTATGCAATGTTGGTAATGTCGGTTACACTATTTCCCAATGATCATGGCAAGCAGGCTTGTGATAAGAGCCCTTATCTTTTATATCAGATATTTTAGAATTACACTCTGAGTAATCATAAACTTGGATGAATGGGATGGACAATTTTCTCCTTAAGAGAGAATGGATGACAAGGTAAGAGTTGAAGATGCTAAGATTGAATTAGTTTCTGTTTTGATATTGATAACCCTTTTGTGGCCAGTTTGAAAACATTAAAATGATTTACAGTACTTCTAAATCTTGAGAAGGTTTCACAAAATTAAAATGGGGTTTTCAGAATGTGAATATACCTAATTTCCTAGAAATTATCCCTTTTGCTTAAGGCTTCTATTTTCAAAAGTAAATATTAAAATTACTTCTTTTGAGCAACTTTTCAATATAGCAAAGGCCAATAGAAGCTATTTTACAACTTTATTTCCTAATGGTCCTAAAAACTACAAATCCTACTGAAATTAAAGGAGAAGGGGTTACCTTCTCAATTGAAGAATTTCTTTAAGATGATGCCATTAACAGGAAGAGAGTCCCTCTTTTCTGATAGATCTTGTAATATGAATGTCGAATGACCTATCTTCTCATTGATCTGAAATGGTCCAAGCCACATCTTTTGGAACTTAGTGTGTTTACCTTTATCCTCATGGGCTTTGTCCCATTTCAGAACTAGATCACCAACCTGAAACTATTTAGAACTAGACGAAGCTGAATCAAAGGATGACTTGATTATCTGTTGATGTTTTGCCTGAGTAATTTTGGCCTTTTCTCTTTCGTCTTCTAATTTTAAGATTTGATCATGTCTGAGTTGGATAGAGGAAGAGGGGCTTTCTTCAATAAACTGAACTAGGCTAGAGAAGGAAGCACTAGGTTGGTCGGTAGTACTGCTTCTTTCCCATATACAAGGTTGAATGGAGAAGTACCTATGGAGGCCTTCTGCGTTATTCTATCAGCCCATAGTGCGAATATTAAAGATTTGTGCCAGTTTTTATGATTTTGTTCAATAGTTCGCATAATAATTTTGAGTAGATTTTTATTGGTAGACTCTGCTAGACCATTACCCCGGGGATAGTAATTTGCAGAATATTTCAATTTAAATCCTATTTTAATAGCAAACTCAAACATGGCATTTCCAGAGAAATAAGATGCATTATAAAAAACAAGAGCATTTGGCACACCAAACCTGGTAATGATGAATTTATCTATAAACTCTATAATTCTTTCAGAGTTTGTTGTCTTTAACGGAATTGCTTCAACCCACTTGGTAAAGTAATCAGTAGCAGTAAGGATATACTTATGTTGTTTGGAGGACTATGGAGTTATTTCCCCAATGATATCTAATTCCCATTGTTCAAAAGGTTGATCAATGTTGACTGGTTGCAAAGGGAAAGCTGGTTTTCTTTGTCTTCCACTGGAGATTTGACAACTTCGGCATTTCCTTATATATTTGTGAGTATCTCTGAATAGGGTGGGCCAATAATATCCAGCATGAATGATTTTGTGGGCTGTTTAAGTCAGCTCCAAAATGTCCTCCTGTTGGTCCATCGTGTAGCTCCTGCAAAACCTTTTGTGCTTCAGGTTTTTCTAGGCATCTTAATAAAATTGAATCATAATTTTGCCTAAAAAGTACATCATCAATGATTATGAAGTTTTTTTCCTTTAATCTAATGGCACGTTTGTTTTTATAAGAAAGATTAGGAGGTGCATATCCATTTTTCAAATAGAAAATAAAGTCTGCATATTGTGATTCAGGATCAGTGATACTTATCTGATTGATTTCTTCATTGTATTATGTATCACTTGATTCTTGAATGTTGGATGCTCCCGCTAATAACTTGCAAAAACCTTGGCCCCTAAAAATCTTTGCTGGCTTGATTTCCAAGTCATATTCTTGTAGTGTTGTAACTCAATTTGCCCTTTTTTCTCCTAATTCCCTTTGGATTAGTAATTGCCTTACTGCTGAAAAAGGTACTATAACTTTTGTATGGGCTTTTAAAAGGAAGGGTCTGTAATGTTTGACAGCTTTGTACACAGCAAAGGCTTGTTTTTCAACTTTTGAATAATTTAGTTCAACACCCTGAAGATTTGAACTATAAAATGAAATTGGTGCTTCCAAGTTATGATCATTAATCTGAGTGCGTACTGCTGCATAAGATGAAGTGGACGTGATAGTATACAGTATGAAATGATTAGAAAAATTAGGAGTGTTTAAAGCAGGGGCATTGATTATTGATTGTTTGATAGAGTCAAATGCTTCCTTGTCTGCAGATCCCCATCTAAACACCGAATTTTTCTTAATCATGGTTTGCAATGGTAAAATAATCTGGGAAAAATCGGGAACAAATCTCTTAACAAAGTTAATTTGACCTAAAAATGACTGCATGGATTTTTTGTTATGAGGGAATGGAATTTCAGAAATCTCTTTAATTCTATCAGGATCAATATAAATACCATCTTTGGAAACAATGAAACCCAAGAGCTTTCCTTGATTAAGAGCAAAGAAGGATTTTTTGGGATTGAGTGAAATACCATACCTTCTGCAGCGTTCAAAGATTTGATTCAAATCATGTAAATGATTGGATCTTTTCTTGGAAAATACAGTAATATCATCTAAATAGACAACTATTGTTTTATTGATCAATCCTTTGAAAGCTATATCCATTACTCTTTGGAATGTAGCTCCTGCGTTAATAAGTCCAAAAGGCATTTTCTGGTAAGCATAAGTTCCCCATTTTGTTCTAAAGGTAGTTTTGAGTCTGTCATCAGGATGGACCAAAATTTGGTTATATCCTAAAAAACCATCTAAAAAGGACATTAACTCAGAACCTGCTACTGAATGGAGTATCTGCTCCATGGTAGGTAATGGGAAATTATCTTTTTGGCTTGCCTTATTCAAATTTCTGAAATCTATGCAAATCCTGATGTCACCATTTTTCTTTCTAACAGGAACCATATTGGAAACCCAGTTTGAGTGCCAAACAGGAAAAATAATCTTAGCTTTCAAGAGTTTATTGAGTTCTAATTTTATTTGACTCTCTAAGTTAGGATGAATTTTCCTTAACTTCTGTTGGACTGGTTTTTGTTCAGAAAGCATTGGAATGGTATGTTGAATGATTGATGTATCGTATGTTTTTAATCATCCTATTTCCAAGCGAAGACATGTTTATTTTTCTTAATAATCTAATGAATGCTATTCTTTCTTCCACAGAAAGTCCTAATCCCAAATTGATGTTTTGAGGATTTTGCTCAGTACCAAGGTTTATCAACTCAAATCTTAAGGTGGAACTTTGGAGCTTTGAATTGGTTACCTGTTTAAACATGTCTTTAATATCATAGAGATCCTCAAGTTTAACCACTGGTTTCGGTATTGAGTTTTCCTCCTGCTTTTCCTTCATTTGAAGGTCATCATCGCTTTCATCAATGATTTGATCATCGTAGGACTTGTCGGAAGTCAAGAAATTTAAGATGTCTTCATCGCGATTGAACACTCGCCAATTGGTGATATTGTCAGAAATTGATGGTTTAAAAATTAACTCTACTGAAAATCTATCTGGGCTGTAATCTTCAGAAGATAGGAGTTTAGAAGCAACATTGGCTAGCAAGTCAGCTGCTGCATTCTGGGATATGGGGATAGGTGAAATATTGAATGCTAAAAATTGAGATATAAGTTCCTGGACAAAATACTGATAGTGCTTGAGGTGATTAGAAAGACAGTGAATTGTATTTCTAACTTGTTTTATGACAATCTCTGAATCACCAAACACTTTCCAAATATTGAACTTTAAGACCAATAGCTTTATATAGTCCTTGAACTAAGGCCTCATACTCAGTTGTATTATTTGTGCATTTGAATTCCAACCTACAAGACAACATAGTTTTTTCTCCCTCGGGGCTAACTAAAATACACCCTGCTCCTGATCCTTCACTGGATTTAGATCCGTCAAAGTATAGTGACCAAAATAAAGAATTATCAACAATTTTATTTACAGTGTTCTAAGCAATATTAACACATCTTGATCTATTGGTTTGTGAAAAAATTTCGATTTGGGATATGAAATTATTTACTGAGAAAGGAGATGGTTGGTCAGTATAATTGCCAAAGAATGATTCGGAAGAGTAATTCCCCAAAATATTATTATTAAATGCTATTGGTTGATTCTCCTGTTCAAATTCAGTGATTGTATGGGTCATATGTTTCTCCCGATTGATTTTAATTTGATTTGGCTTTCCCTTGTAGGGTAGCCACATATGGAACCAATCGGTAGAAATATACCCGTGGATCTTCTCAGACCAATCCCTACTCAAGATTAAACCATAAAACTCAGGTATATCAACAATTAAGATATCAATTCTTTGAACTACTCGTGGATTAGTTGATAACCTGATAGTTACAGAGTTGATTTCCCCTAAAACCTGGACCTTGGTTCTATCCAGCTGCACAATGTGAATTGTAGACTTTTGGGGTTCAATGTTAAGTTTGGAACAAACTGAAGCTGGCATTATATTAGAGGATGCCCCTCAGTCAATCAAACAATTGTGTAGATTCCGATTATAGATCTCATAGGTTAAGAGGAAAGGGGGAGTATGGGAATTTGATCTGTCTCCAATTAAAATCGTATCAGTAGCTTCAATCCTACCAGAAGGTGGTTGACTTTAATCATTTGCAGCTTTAGCACTAGGAAGAGGCGAAGAAGGCACTGCATTTAGTTCTTAAGAAGCAATTTCTGCTGATGTTTTAGTTTGCTAAGTTCAAACATGGTGATGTTTGCCTTTGTCTTCTTCATATCATCAACAATATTGTAATCCATTGAATCCGATACTACCAACGTTTTAGATGTTGAAAGTATATTTGAGGATGAGGGTTGGTTTTGAGGTAATATTGCAGTCGGCTTCTTTGTGGGTACTTTTTCCTTTGTAGTAGTAGTACCTGCACTCCTTTTCTTTGAACTTGCCTGGACAGGTTCAGGGGCACCTTTACTCCTGGTAGTCACAGGAAAAGCTTCTTGTTCATTTTCTGTATCGGAGTTAGGTAATATGAAGTCCCACATTCCATGGCATTCGACAACTTCCTCTTCTTCGAATTCATCGGATGGTGAAATTGTTTCATCTTCTTCTTCTCTTCAGGATCTGAATCTGCATTAGATATAACATTTGGTGGTTTTGACTCAGGTTTCTTAAAATTCCTAAATGGTTTCTTTGTTGAAGTTTCTGCTACTTGTTTTTTGATTTCAACCATTTCATTTGACATTGTTTTGAGGAACTTTTGTAGACCCTCCATATCGTATGGATCTTTAGGGGTTTTCTTCTTTGAATCATCTTTAAAAGAAACTTTTTTGGATTTCCTATCTTCGAGGGCAACTTTCTTTTCTAAAGCAATAATGTGTTTCTCCACAACAAGTGCTTCTTTCATGTTTTCGGCTAAAGTTGGTTTTCCAGCCCTATCTACAAAAATGGCTATATTTGAAGGTAGGGCTGTAATATACCATTCGCTTCTGATTTGCTCACTTGGTTTGGAATCGGTAGGGATTTTATTCAAGAATTATTGAATCGGGAGTTAAACTCCTTGATAGGTTCTCTAGATTCAATCCTTAGATTTGAAAGATCATTAATCAGTGTCGCTAAAGATCTATCATCGCCATACTTAGTGAGAAACTGCTCCTGAAAGATATTCCAGCTGGTAATGGATCCAGAGGGTAAGGAAAAATACCAAGACCCAGCTGATCCTTGTAAAGTGTAGGGGAAAAGCCTAACAACAACATCTTCTTCTGTCACTCCTTTTAGATTGACTAATAACATGAAATTGTTAATATGTTCCTCGGCCAATGTTCTAGCATCTGGATTAAATTTTGGTAACCACTTCTCAGGGTAATCAACTAATGGATGTAATGGTGCAAGCATAGTGACCACACCAGGACTGTTCCATGGATTCTGGCCCATCTTGGAAGTAACAACAATTGCCGATGGAGTTCCATGTGTTTGGGGAGTAGTTGGTATTGAAGATTGAATAGATTGTGATGTTGAAGTTGGTGATCCCTGTTGAACAACAATATGTAATGGGGGAGTGGATGTTTGACTTCGTACTAGAGAGGATGAGATGGAGGATGATGAAGAAAAGGTCTCACTACCAGATCCTTCAGTGTTCTTTTTAGCCTTTTCCATTTTCGGTAAAGGCAACTCAGCAGGTTCAATGCCGAGTTTTTCGCTTTGAAGTCTAGTGAGAGGGTGAGGTAGATTGAATTGGGAAGTCTCACTGCCTTGAGATACTTCAGATTTCTGAGGTGATATGGAAAAGCCTTGAAGTTTCTCGATGAGAGATTGAACTTCAGGGGACTCAGGACTTAATCGTTCTAAAGTATGATGGGGTTGAGCAGTGGTAGTTGATCCCTCTTCTTCTCGTTTGGATACTGGTATTTCAAAATGCAAATAGGAGGTCCGAGGTGAGGTGGAGGGAGATTTACTCTGAGAATGGTCTATAGATTTTGATTTACTCGCCATTCATAATTCATGCCCTCCTTCTAGCGCCAAAAATGTTGATGCCTCGAAAATCGTTGCATCAACATCGGGGAAAACCACCCGGTCCGGACCTTAATGCAGCTCCTTTTCCGTTTGGGATGGTGGCTCCGACTGCATATAATGGGACCAGTTTCCCAATGATGAATAAAAAGGGGATGGATGAGTGACTAGTTTTCTAATAAGTGATAATGGATGGATGACTTAATCTAAAGAGCGAAAATACAAATAACTATTCTATCCTGGGAAATTTCTATTCTTAAGTGCAACGTTTGATGATCTCTATTCATCAATAAGCATATGGATGACTCTATTCGATAAACATAGACATTCATTCATATAATAATTGCTTTGTTCAAATAGTTGAACAAAGTAATTAATAAAACATTGTTACACTTCTCTTTTATATATTACTGATACATGTATGACTAAAATAAAAGCATCATGTAAACATCCAATAGTGGAAAGTATAAAGAATGTTGTTGAAAGACATGCATATATTCAATAATAGCAAGAGTAATCAAATAACAATTCACATAAAAAGAATGAATTCAAACATAGATAGTAGTACCATATGAGCTGCAAATCATTCCCAACATCAATCGCAATTCGTATTCCTTCTTTCAACTCAGAGATACTTCTAAATAAAGGCGGTAGTGCACATCCACATAAAAGCTTCGTTGTCAAAAATTGGAATAATTGGCCCAGTCTTTATAAAAAAATATACCTGAAGTATAGTAGTGCAACTTCAGGTTTAAGTCATATACAAAAACTCAGGACCCTTTATAAATGCATGAAAGGGTCTATAAATACTTAATTAAACTAACTAACTACAAAATTAAAATTCTATTTAATTGGTATAACTTGATCTTGAATATCTCCTTCACAACAATTTGGTAGTCGGCAGCATGATTCATCACTCTGGTTGTTTTCCCTTTGATCTGAGTTGGCATATCACTAGCATCGGTTCCACTTCTTGAGGGCGGCTGAGACAAGAATTGAGCTGAGCCGAGTATGTGGCATCGTGCATATCGGGAATGATACACCCGATTGCATCTGTTAGACACTTGAGGGTGGCTCTCTCGCTGTATGGTTTTACTAGGAACAACCAATAGGTGTCCCAAGTTAAACTTTGAATACCTGTAATCAACCTCCCATTCTTTTCCATCTCTTGATAACATGATTGCTCCAATGTTTTAGCCGATAGTAATTTACCTGGTGTACATTGAGAGATCATATTAGATAAATAAAGAGTATTGTTAATTAATTCCATCAAATTACTTGTGGATAATTTGCATCTAGAAACTGCTCTCTCTGCCTTCATCAACTTGGACTGCCATTCCAAGAATAGGATTTCTTTATGTGATTCTAGGATTTTAGGCAAATTTGCTGCCTGTCCCTCACTGGTGTCCTGCCAAGTAAGACAATCTGTTAAGGTGTCATCGGCCTGCTCTAAGTCCTGTCTAGCATCGACTGATTTATTGATTATTGATGATGTTATGTCACACAGGGGCTCAACTTGAGAAATTTTATGACATAATAATCTTATTTGTGTTACCAGTGCCTTATTAATCTGTAGTGCTTCTTCCCTGAAATCGGCAGGTTGCGGAAGACTCTTGAACTTCTCTATTTGAAGTGATAATTGAGCAATTTGCTCATCTTTTGTCTTTACCATTAGTTCATTCATCGTCTTCAATTTTGCCAATGCTTCCGATAATTCTTTCTGCCTTTGAATCGCGCTTGAATCTACCTTCTATTTCTCTTCAAGTAGTTGCTTGTTCAGTTGATTATTTAACTGCTGTTGAGTTGACAATTGTCGTTCTAATTGTTTTGCTTTCTGTTGTGCCTCCGATAGCTGTGTTTGTAACAAAATGATTGCCTGGTCTTTTTCTTTTAGCAAATTACTCACTTCCGATGCCTTGTCCATGGTGGCCGCCGAATAGGCTCCAGCATACTGGGACAACTTTGTTAGGTCATCGGAAGGATCGAACTCCTCCTTCCAAACTATGTTAGTTGTCTCTGTTTGTTCAGGGAACAGGGAAGGTTGATCAATCCTTCTCCTTTTCCGTTGTCGTTTTACTACGACCCTGTGTTTTGGACTGTAAAAGACTTCCAATGGAGGTATATCCTCCATTTGCAAAATGATTTGATCCGAAGGATCTTTCGGAATTATTTCTAAGTCTGTACTAGGGGGTAGGCCGTTGGTTCCTTCGCTTGGAACCTTTTTTGATGCTGTATCTTGTATATCTGTCGCTTTGGATGTATCGGCATCTTTTGAGTTTTCCAGATTGCTTATGATTGAGTCGACTTGCTGCCATTCTTGGAGCAATCTCGGGTCAATCTGGGTATCGACATTCACATCCTTGCTGCTCTTATCCTGCTCCTTTTTCTGTTCCTCCTCATGTATTTTCTCTTACTCTTTCCTTCGCGCTTCCTCTTGTTCTTTCCTCTGTACTTCTTCCTGTTCTTTCCTCTGGAGTTCCTCCTACTCTTTTATATGGACTTCTTCCAAAATTTATGATGTAGCAGGAGGTTCGTCAGTAAGTCGTTGTTTAGGCTCACTTGATTGTGTCATCGGGGCAGTAGCTAGTAAATCTAGAGGCAGAATTTGCAACCTCTGCTCTCTGAGTTTGTTAAATTCCACTAACCCGTCGTCGTGATATCTCATTTTTGCTGGTGTTTGAACCCGAAATAATGACTCCGCCGAAGAAAATAGGTCATCAAACTCATCTTCTTTATGTTCAAACTTAGTGAGTTTTGCCTGTTCCAGTACATTGTAGACGATTTTCCTTGGATCAAATCGTTTATTACGAAGAGTGGCGAGATTCAATATATTTATCTTTGCTGCTTCTTTCTCTGCTTGCTTATAGTCATGCAGAGTGTAAACACCACACCTTAGAGGAAAAGGAGGCCAAACTTGCTTCTTTGAATTCCTCAGAGTCTTGGTCGCTCCTACGTATGTAAGCTGATATGCTATCTCTCTAGCCAATAGTTTGTCAGGTATGTACAAGGGGAGAACATGAGGCCTGTCATGGCAGGCGAAAACTCTTATATATGTAAATTTATCTTCTCCAAACCAGTTTCCTAAGGCTGTCAAGTCAATCTCTGCTTGTGAGGAAATCTTAGGAGCAGGTTTGTCAAAAATTGCATAGTAAATGGGCAACATAAATCCATTGCAAACTTGATATAGGTGGTCTTTATAATGGGATTTCCACAACTTCTGGTGATAGATATGAATCGGCATGGGGTCCTGTGGAGTCCATCTCCACCCCAACACAAGAAATTCGGAGTTAAAACAAAGAGTATCTAAGATGTAGGCACTATAATAAAATGGAGGAATAAACCTATCAGTAACGCGAGTTATGTTTCTGAACTCAAGAATAGCAGTTGCTAACTTATGAGATAATATATTTCCCCAATCCATTATTTCACTATTGACTGCTGCTTCCATTAAAGGTACCATCTCTATTGAGAATTTTGAGGAATCATGCAACCCCCAAATCCTACACATCATTGCCCCAGCGTAACAATAAGGAGAACACAAGGAATCGACAGAATACTTACCTGAGGACTCATGCTTGTATTTTGCGGGGTTTTTTCTCCATTCTCGTATAGGTGAGGATTTAGTTTCATTTTCATCTCTGAACTTCTCCAGATATGCTTTGTTATACTTCTTCTCTGGTTCAGGCAAATGGTACATTTGTCTCAAATCATTGGATTGAAACGAACCGAAGACTCTCCTGTCGACTGTGCAAAATGTTCTGTTTGTAATCGGGATTTCCTCAACTGCCCACCTTACTACATCTGTGTATGGAAGAATTTGCTCTCGTGCTGCTATCTGGTGTAAGTAAGAATCAGCTAAATCCTTTAGGGTAGCCTCAGACTTTTGGTTCGAACCTACTGTAGCTTGTACTGATACTGCTTGAGGCTCTTCGGCTTCAACCAGATTATAGATGCTCTGCCAACTAGTACTACCGAGACCAAGACATGTAGTGTCTGAGATCAATCCTTTTTTACTTGGTCCCGGATCGGCGGTATATTGTCCTGTTACTGCGGAAGCTGAAGCTGTTCCAGATTTTTTAGATTTCTTCCCCATTTGGCCTAAATTTGTTGCTTCGGAAGAGCTTTGCGCAGGAGATAAAATGAACGTAATGCAGCGAATAGGTGGTGCAAACCAAGTATGAAAGAGCTATATCAATCAATGAATAATGGAGGATTAAAATAATAATGCCGCAGATACAATCTCTGAAGAGATTTTGGCATAACTGCTCCATTAATTGGCCATTTAAAAGTGTCAATCATTTAAATGCTCATCATATCGTTTATTCGCCGCATAATTCATTTAAGCGTGGCTTTGATTTTTTGGCGGTTGATCACAAGTGAATCACTATCGGGAATAGAAAGGCTTTTAATAATAATTTAACATAATATACCCAAGCCTTTACAATCCTTTTTGAAATTCGCTCTTAGCTTTATCGCAATCGGAGATCGGAGGAATGCTTGAGTAGTTTCATTTGTGTCATTGCGAAATCCCCGATCGCTGATAGCGATAAAGCTAATTCGCATCGGGAGTTGTTAGAAGAGGGCCTTTTGTCACAATCGCTTACCTTCCCGATATCCGATAGTTATTCGCTTGTCGCATCGGGGCAAACCAATGGGTCTTTTTGTTATGCATCCTTCGTTATTGCGATATGCGATCTTGCGATCGCTTTATCGCAATAATAAAGAATTATTCATTTATTTTTATAAGACCGATTTATGTTTACTCAAAAGGTTTATAATATATTACTTCTTTTCGAACCTTTTGAGGAATGATAAGTTGATACCAATTTTATTCATAAATCTAAAAGGGACCCATTTCATGTTATAGTTTGAAGGTAAAATTTTATGAAATGGGGGGTTGTTGTACAACACAACACATACTTAGGAAGTACTTAGTCTTCATGACTTTGTACGGAAGGAATGTATCCCCAGTTAACCACCACAGGTTTTTTCCCACTAGTGCCTTTGAAAATAGGTGGATCTCCTTGAACCTCCAGCCTCCAAGTTCCTTTGGAGTGATGATTCAAGTCCCGTTTACCAATACAATACCTTTCTGAGCACCATAACCTATTCAATGGAATCTTAATCATGCCTTTCGAATCCAGTTAAGAACTCTTTTGAGAACTACAACAATGGGGTTCTAGTATACTAGAATTCTTTCCATGATTGTTTTGATTGGTACCAAACACCCTCTTCTTAACATAAAGTAATTTGAGCATCCTTGAATATGAACTTATATTTTCTTAATCAACCATAACCAATCAACTTTGAAGTATTTGTATGGCTTTAAATAAAACCCTATGTATTCGAAACCTTCTTTCAAAACTTTGACAAGGAAGGGAAAAATTTATTGAGTCTATGCCATAGCCACCTTAGACCAACCATTAAACGTGAGACAATATTTTAGTCCATTTATTTCCATACATGTTACTATGTAGAATAGATCCATAATATTTATCAACAAAATCAGATCACTGTGATTACTAGAGGAATAAGCCAACAAATCATCTCTGAACATAAGATGGGAAATTTCTATAGAGGCAGAAATGTTCACCCTCTAAAAGACTCCTTTCTCGAGGCTCAACCACTGGTTAAGTAAATGTATTAACAACAATTACAAAGAGAACGAACGATAGAGGGAAACCCTGTCGTAGACCTCTTGATGTAGAGAAGAAATGGGATGGAGAGCCATTGATCATAACTACAAAGGATATACATTGAATGCACCCCATGATACAATGGACAATATTAATACCAAAACCCAATTGAACAAGAACCAATTTAAGAAATATTCAGTTTACCTTATCATAAGCTTTGGATAGATCAAGCTTCATAATGGTTTCCTTTAAATTATCCTTGTTTACTAAATGAAAGACCCTATGAGTGATAGCTACTGCATCATGGATGTTTCAGTTATGGAGAAAACCAAATTGTTCCACCGAAAAAATAAAAATAAAAAATAAATATATAAATAAATAAAAATTTTCCTTAAGCTTGTGATTCTCACACTACCTTGATTAGATATTCCCTTAATAATTCAAAAAATCCTATATAAAATTATTTGGATCAAGTTATGCTTGGAACGAAAATGTTGAAAGAGATAGAGCAAGGAGTCATCAAGATTAGATAAAAATTGAAGACAAACAAGATAGACAAAAATGTTATGCAAACTTAAAAATAATACATAAATAATTCAAAGTTGGTGAACACGTGTAATTAAAGTGAAATCATGGAAAATTTCTTTAAACCTTAGAGCCTATGTCAAACTTGCACCTAAAAGTTATGGATCATTTGAAATTATGGAAAGAATAGGAATACTAACTTATACATTTGTTTTTTAAGAGAGATTCTTGCGGCGTAAATCACATGATGTTTCATTTGTCAACGCGTTTCGAACCAACTAGTGTGGTTCATCGTCAAGACAAGTTGAATGAACAGATCAGGGTTAGCAGTTAAATAGATCAGAACCTCCAACGTCTATATTTAGGTAATGACTATATTGATAACGGTTAGATTTGACCGGTTAGTTGGGTCATGATAATAACAATTATTTAGTTTAAGAGAAATTTTTTGGCATAAATCACAAGATATATCATTTGTCGACGCGCTTCGAACCAACGAGTGTGGTTCATCGTCAGGACAAGTTGAAAAATCAGATCCATCTTTGCGTGTTAAATAGTATGAGCAGAGCCTCCAACGGCTAACAAGGGTAACCGTTAAATTTGACTAGGGACCTGGGTCAAACAAACCCGTAAAAAATTAAAAGAAAGTAAGTTAAAATAAGGGACCCTACCTATACCTAAATATATAATTTATAAGTATAAATTAATTTTAATTAAACTGGTTCATGAGTTAATAAATAATTAAAAGTATTAACTATTTTATAGATAAATATTAGAATATATCGTATAACTAAAAATATATAAAGGAATAACTAACTAATTATGGTTTCGAAAGCTAATTACATGCTAAAGGGTTTGAAGGCGGGAGCTCTGGCGATCTCTGACCTAGCGCACCTGCACCTGCTCTCCAGGCCTTGCCTGGCAGGGCCGCTGCCGCCCCTCCTGATCGCTCATTGACCTGATCGTTCCCTCGTCTCCTCCATTGGCCCTTCGCTGCTTCTTGCCCCTGTTGGGGCCCATCGCACTGACCCTCCTTCGTTTTTCTTTGCTGGCCATTCATTATTTGAATAGCCGGGCTCGCCCCTCCCCCTCCAGGTTCCGAGAACCATGAGGAAATTTTCACTTCTTTATTCTCTGACTCAGCCATTTCCAGAACTCGTCCCACAGTGACCAAGTTCATTAAAAAGCTTAATGAAATCCCTGAGGTGAATCTCCCTCCATCCCTTCCAAGGAAGTCCGCAATCTTCCTCGTTGAAAGAGGGCTAGTAGGCCAGTTCACTGGTCTCTGGCCCTCTCCGAGATCAGTTCAGAAATGGGTTGAGCGCAACTGGAGCGCGATGATACAAGGGAAGATAGCCGTCAGATTCTGCGGTCGAGGTTATTTCACCTTTCTCTTCGAATCAAAAGAAGATAATAATCTCATATTCAGAAATGGCCCCTACTTCATGGACTCAAGAGGCCTATACTTGAACAAATGGACCCCGGACTTTGATCCGGAAATGGATATCCCAAACGCTATTCCAGTTTGGCTCCGACTCCCTCATCTGCCGCTCCACTGCTTGGGAGATGAATCAGTAAAGACAATAGGGAATGCAGTAGGCAAATACATCGACAGATCGGAGCCAAGGGAGAACATGCATGCATGCGCAAGGATCTGCGTGGAAGTAGATCTAGGGAAAGGCCTGCCGGAAGCCATCAAGATCAAGGTAGACCAATGGACGCACATCCAGCAGCTGGACTATGAGCAGCTTCCCTTCAAATGCAAGGTATGTCCCGAGTATGGTCATTTCGCCAATAGATGTAGTAAGTTAAAATCAAATGAATCAACTGATAATGAGGAAAATCCTGAAGGCTCTTGGGAACCAGTTAAAAGGAGAAAACCTTCCCACCCTCAAGGTCCCAGCTCAAAATCCACAGATAGAATCCTAACTAGAGGCAAAATGAAAGAAGCCAATCAATCCACAGACCCTCCGAGAAAAGCTGGTCGAAAGTCAAACAAAGAGCTCAGAGATGAAACAGCTGCAAAAGAGATGGCAACAGGAACACAACAACCAATGGACTCATACCTAGGCAAGCTGAAAGGAAGTGGAGAAAAGGCAAAGGAGAGGAGTGGTCCTCACCCAACCAATGGTAAATAATGATCTTGGTCTCTTGGAACTGTAGGGGGATGGGCTCTCCCTTAAAACTAAAAGCAATCAGGGATTTATTAAAACAAGAGCAACCAGATCTTCTTCTCATCCAGTAGACCAAAATTTCGGCACAAGACTTTCAACACCAAAGCCAAAATTTCAAAAACTTCACTAGGGTATCAATAGGTTCAGAAGGTGCCTCAGGTGGAATAGGAACAATGTGGAACAAGAATAAATGGGAAATCACCAATTCTCAATTTTGCAACTGGTGGGTTAGAACGGACCTGAAAAACAAAGGATCTCAGGAAATCTACTACATATACAACATATATGCTCCAAATCATCATAGGGACAAAGGCCGCTATTGGGAAACAATATCCTCAGACCTTCAATCTGTACAAAACAGGAACATAATTCTTGGGGGAGATCTAAACTTAATAAGAAACGTGGAGGAAAAACTGGGAGGAAACTACCACGCAGACCCTTCGAGAGATATGCTAGAATCCATAATACAGCTTCACAACTTGATGGACATTCCCCTATCTAATGGAAAATATACATGGAGCAATAAAAGGACTGGCTCATCTAATATAAAAGAGAGACTGGACAGATTTCTACTTCAAGAAGGAATCGCTGCAAGTTTCCAGTCCATCAAAAGTCATTTAATCCATGCCTCGGCCTCTGATCACAAACCTGTGATCTTAAATTTGGACAAAGGCAGAAATCTGGGACCTCTTCCTTTCAAGTACAATAAAATTTGGGACCTGCAAGATGATTTTCGCACCCTCATCAAAAATCAGTGGGCCAAGGAAGTCAACGGGTCGCCTTACTACGTATGGGAAACAAAGCTAAAGGCGCTGAGATCAGTTATTAAACAGTGGGAAAAAGAAGCAGCGATCATGGAGAACAAAAAAAAATCGGACTTACTCTTGAAGATGGAACAGTGGAATAAGGCCAAAGAAAATATCCAATACACAACTGAAGATTTAGACTATGAAAAAGAAATGTACAGAGAACTTTATCGCCAGAGCAGAGCTGAAGAAGAGGACCAAAGACAGAAATCCCGTTGTCTATGGCTGAAAGCTGGAGACAAAAACACTTCTTTTTTTCATAACAATATAAAGCTCAGGAGAGCTGGCAACCAGATAGATAAAATAGAGGTAGATGGAAAACAACTCAGTGACCAAGAAGAAATCAAGGAAGCAGCTCACAACCACTTCAAAACTCTCCTCTCCATTGCTCCCCAACAAACGGACAACTTCGAATTCCTCAATGCAGTAGAGAGCAAAATCTCAGATGCTCATAACAAAGAACTGGATCAGGACATCATAGAAGAGGAAATTCGCGCAACAACCTTCAGTATGCAGCAGGACAAGGCCCCGGGACCGGATGGCTTCACGGTTGCCTTCTATCGAAATCATTGGGAAACAATCAAAAAAGATTTTGTGTGGATGGTCAAGAATGTATTTCAAAACCACAATATGGGAGAAAATACCAAGTCTTCGCACATAGCTCTTATCCCCAAGGAAATGAATCCCCTCTCCTTCGACAGATTCCGCCCCATATCTCTCTGCAACGTCTCTTACAAGATTGTAACCAAAATTCTAGCCAATAGGCTCAGAAAACTTCTTCCCCATTTAATATCTGAGAACCAGGGAGGTTTTGTTACAAGCAGGCAAATCACCGATAATCTCATCCTCATTCAAGAAGCTATTCACAGCAGCTTCAACAGAGGGGAAAGAGGAATGATAATCAAACTAGACATGGCAAACGCCTTTGACAGAGTTGACCACTCCTTCTTAACAGAAACTCTCAAAAGATTTGGACTCTCCAAAAACTTCATAAGTATTATCAACGGTGCATCTCCAACCCTTGGACCGCTCCTTTGATCAATGGTCGCCCCAGCAACTATTTCAGAAGCTCTAGAGGGTTGAGACAAGGCTGCCCCCTCTCCCCCTTCTTATTCATTATTATTGCTGAGACTCTGAGTATTCACTTATAAAATCTTCGAAGGCAAAAAGAGATCATTGGTATCCGGATTGAAAGAGGGACCAAAGAAATCAATCATTCGCTCTTCGCAGATGACACTCTTCTCATTGGGGGCGCTTCCAGTCTAATGGCAAAGAGATTCAAGAAAGTGCTGGATGCTTTCATAGCAACCTCAGGAGGAAAGCTGAACAATAGAAAATGCAAGATCTATACATGGAATGTCCCTCTCCAAATCCAACAAAGAATATCCATGATCCTTGACATTCCGGTGCAAAGGAACTGGAGTTTCTTCTCTTATCTAGGCCTGCCTCTTGCTAAGGAAACAATCAAGGCAGAAATATGGGCCAAACATATTGAAAGAATGAGAGGCCTTCTTCAAAGTTGGGGAGTCTCTTGGCTGAACCTGGCAGGCAGAGTGATCCTCATCAAGGCTATCCTCTCAGCTCTCCCAATGTACCAATATGCGGTCATCATGGCTCCGGCAAGCATCCATAAACACATGGAGATCATCCTCAGAAGTTTCCTTTGGCAGGGAGGGAAGCAAGAGACCAAGAAATTTAGCCTAGTTAAATGAGACCAGGTAACCTTACCATATGAAAAACGTGGCTTAGCTATCAAAATTCCAAGCCTCTCTAATCGGGCTTTGGGTTTTAAACTGATTTGGAGAATTCTAACAGGCAAAGGATCATGGTGGGTGGAGGTTATAAAAAGGAAATACCTCAGTGGTCCAAACTCAAACCTCCTCTCCAAGCCAATAGTGGAAAGACCCTGCACCCCAGTGTGGAAACTTATAAAAAAAGTGCTCCCACAATTCAGAGAAAACACATCCAAATTCCTTGGAAATGGTAAGAACATCAATATTTGGTCAGACAAAATCATGGGCTCAAAGCTAAGGAATCTTCTTCAAGCTTTTCGACCTCTCCAGATCTGGATGGAAGAAAGAAACTTAACTACCTTGTATGACATTTCAACTTGGAATCAGAACATCTGGCAAGATTGGAAGGATCTCAATCTCCCCATCGATCTCAGGGACCTCTGGTCCAATCTCAAGTGCTCTCTCTCTGGTTCTGTGCCTACAAATTCAGGGGTCGAAGACAGGTATATTTGGGATTCTAGCGGAGGCATTTTCACGGTTAAAGAGGGGTACAAAATTCTACAGGCAACTACTCAAATGGCAAACTGGAATCTTCACACAACTGCTTGGAAATCGGAGTGTTTACCAAAGATCAAACACTTCAACTAGACACTCCTCAAAGGAAAGACCCTCACTGCTGAGAATCTAAGGAAAAGAGGAATTCAGGGTCCCTCAAGATGTTGCTTCTGCTGCGCAGAGGAGGAATCCATACAACATATTTTTCTTCTCTGTCCCTTCGCTCAAAGCTGTTGGAAACAAGTGATAAACCCCATGACAATCAGCGAAAGTTTTGATCAGATCTCCTCTCTTCAGAAAAACTGGGGGAAATGTTATCCCTTTCCCAAAAAAGGCAAACACAATATCAACCGACTGTGGAAATGCATTCCAGCCACTCTATGTTGGCAAATATGGTTAGCTAGGAATAACTATGTCTTCAACAACAAAAAACCTTCCATTGCCAGCATCCTAGCTAAAACAATAGCCATCATCTCATAAACAATTAGCACCAACCTCATTTCTCTCCCAGATCAGTCAGGCTGGCAGCATGCAGAGACTGAATGGTACAACAAGTTTAGCTTCAGCTACACCAATATTCAACACCCCCAAACAAAAGCTCACAAGAAGAGAATCCACTGGAAACTCAGAGGAACCAAGGAAGAGGTTAATCAGTGGATTTCAGATCAGAAGCGCCCTACTTTACATTTTGACAAAGCCTCCAAGAACAACCCAGGGAAAGCTGGAGCTGGAGGCATCATTAAAAATCACAGAGGAGAAACGACTGTATGCTACGAATGGGGATTGGGGAAAGCCTCTAATAATGTGGCTGAAGCATACAGCCTCCTTCTCGGCACCTCCATTCTAAATAGGCTGGAAATTAAAAATCCTATCATCATGGGGGACTTTGCCATCATCATCGCAGCTCTGGTCTCAGGAGCAGACTTCAACAAAGCCATTCTCAGCAACATAAAGATCAGGATCCAGCACAACATCAGAAATTTGGGAGAAATAAAGTTTAAGCATGTCTTAAGGGAAAACAATACAGTAGCGGACTTTTTCGCCTCCAAGGCCGTCAGCAGGCCGAGTGGTCAAATTAGGGAGAATGATCATCTCTATGACAAGGCAATCCCTTAGCAGATCTGCTGGCCCGACATCACTTCAGGATCGCAAATTCAGTACGTCTCAGAACCCAAGTAATCTCAGTTATCAGGCCCATTCTGATTCCACCTGCTTCATTCTAGATTCTCTGACCCCTCCTAGCTCCCTCGTGAACCGTGTGCTTCACTCCTCTCAGCTTGTTGACCGGCCTACTCTTGAAACTCGATCCTGTCATGCACCTCGTGATCCAACCTCTGAGATCTCTGGCACAAGTCCCTTCGTAATCCCTTCCGTCTGCAACAAAGATCTCCCGGATGATCCTGAGTTTGTCCAAATTCACGTTCTCCCTCAGTATCTCCTGCCGGTTCAGCCCCCTCAGTTGTTTTATAAACCCCTCCCTCCCCTCTATTCTCGACAGCCAAGAGAAGTCTCTGTGCATTTTGACTTGCCCCAGGAGCTTTGCAGCATCAGCGCTCACCCCTAGCCCTTCTCAGCAGCGCGATATCCTCTCTTCCGGATCCAGAAGAACGGCATCAAGCGAGGCAACCCCTGCTCTGAAGCTCGCCTCCTCCCGAAAGGAACCAGGTATAACTCCTGCTCTTCACAGGTTCATTTATCGTTGATCTCCTTGGTTGTTCTCTTCTTCTCAAACATGGCGGAGCCCTCTGAAATTAGACCGCAGAATGAGAACCAAGCCAGCAGTGATCCTCCTGAGAATCCACTGGACCGCGTGCTGGGCAACAACACTTGCACTCTCTGCAAACAACATTGTTTTATGATTGCAAGGTTCATCAGGCACTTTAACGAGCTCAAGGAAGACTTTCAGGCTGACAGCCGCTCCAAGAGGAAAAATTTGGAAAAGCAACGAGTTGAAATAGAGAGCCTGAAAGAAAAATGCAACCACATGGAAGAGGCCATTTCTCAAATTAAAAACATCACTCAATCTATGCAATCTGAGGCCTCAACCAGAGAAAGCATCAAGAAGGAACCTCAGATGGAGGACTCGGTCAATCAGTTTTTGGTAAACAATCACATGGCCAGCAAATTTTGTTTTCTAGCAGGGCTCTTTGTAAGGCAATATAGTCGTTTCTTATTTCAGTATATCAGCTTTAAGTTTACTCCCAAGAAGTTAGGGTCTGCGTACCCATTTTGGACTTCTCTTCCTTTCTCCCCACTCTTTGTAACAACGCTTATTATCAACAGTTTTTTATAATAGATAAGTACCCGATCATGTTAAAAAAAAATAACTAAT
>APFE030860618.1:60444-89139 GCA_000404065.3 Pinus taeda | reverse complement strand
TTTTTTTTTAACTAAAACGGTTATGATTTTTATTTATTTGAAAAAATCTCGGGTCTTTGCCCAAGCGGCTCCTATTACATTGCAGATTTCTAACTGTTGTTGACTATGTTCTGCTAGATTTTCAGGGCATTTTTACAATGCTTTCATTGTTTACAATTAACAGTCCTTTCACCAGAGAGCTGCCTTTGTTTGCCATCTGATCATCTTCACTCTTCGACTTTCTAAGAATATGATAAAACTTACATGTGTCAAAGTCTAGGACAACTCTCTTCACTCTGTCCAGTATTTTATTGAGGCTGGCATTGCTAAATAAATTTCCCAACTTTAGGTTTTTTATTATTAACTCTGAATCTCCAAAAACTTGGAGGACTTTGGCACCTTTGTCTCTTGCAATATGGCAAGCTTTGAGTAGCCCAAGGATCTCTGCTTGATTGTTAGGTTTCTGGCCTAACCCCCAGCTGAAACAATTTTTTGAAGTCCCATCCGAAGAGTAGATGACCCCCCCAGCACCAGCGGCTCCAGGATTACCTTTAGACGCTCCATCGAAGAAAATTGTGGTTAAGTTTTGTGACCGCCACCATGATTGGAATTTGTCATCTTCATCTCTTATGCGCCATTCCTGATTTTCCTTCTGTGGAGAGAGGAGCTGCTTATGCGGGCAGGGCTCTAACGGGCCTAGCCATCTTTTTTCTTCTGGCAATAGCATTGGGTCTTCTTTGAAATACTGCTGTTGGGCTGCTTCCAGGAGAAAGGATTTAGCTTTTGTTGCTACTTGCAGAGGAGAGTGCCTCATCTCTCTGAAATCTGTTGATTTCGAGCCAGCCACAGCTGCCAACAAACATATTTTGGGATATCTGTCCAAATTTTACTCCAAAATGATTTGGAAGGGATGTATTGGGAATAGAATCGACTCCAAGTGGCGTAGAGTTCTGCAACAGAGATTTGTGAAGGCAGTGTAATATGAAATTCATGTAAAATAATTCCCCATACCTCTTTTGCAAAATTGCACTCCAAGAAAAGGCGTTGGGTTGTTTCGTAATTGTTGCTGCATAACACTGTGCAGCCCTGCTATATTCCTTTTTTCCAAGTTATCACCAGTTAGGAGTTTATTATGAGCCAGGGTCCAGAAGAAGAAATTCACTTTTGGTAGGGCTAGGGGGTCCTAGACATTCTTCCAAAAAGCCGGAGTTTGTCTGCTAATTCTTGAGGCCTGCAATGATCTGTATCCTGCTGCTGTGGTGTAGATTCCGGACTGACCCCAACCCCATTTGTCTTTCATGGATCTGTTGACAGGGGCTGCTTCCTCCAGCAGATCTTCAAGCAGGGTTTGTTGATGGGATAACCAGGCTGGGACTCCATGAAAATCCCATCCTACCCAATCTCCACGATGATCCCAGTTTGATAGCTCATATATGGTGTTGAGTCCTTCTTGCTTCAGCCAATCCCTGAGATTAGTTATGTCCTCATTATTCTCTAGAGGTTCTTTCCCCATAATACTGTCAAGCCACAGGTGGGTGCGTTTGCCATTGACGGGGATCTTGTAAACCTGTTTGTTGAAGAACTTGCTGCTCCTGCAGCAAAGTTTCCACACCTGTGTGCTGTTGATTGTATTTGCGTTCTGAAGATTACTGAGGGATTTGTTGGGTCTGTACTTAGTGCACAACAATACACTAATCGGGTGGGAGGGCTCATGGATCAGCTTCCACAAGATCTTTCCTCCCAGCGCTAAATTAACAAGAGCTGGATCTCTAATTTGCAACCCTCCTTCTGCCTTTGTTTTTTTCACCACATCCCAATTCACCAGATGTATTTTGTTTTCATTTCCCTTTCCTCCCTACCACAAGAAGTCTCTAAGCAGTTTGGATATTTGCTCTGACACATTTCTTGGTGCTAGGAGGAATGTTGCCTAATAGATTGGTAGCACCGACAACATGGCTTTTATTAAAATTACTTTGCCTCCCTTCGCCAGCTAATAGCCTCCCCACGCTGCAATTTTTGTTTTAATTTTCAAAATTATTTCACTCCATAACGTTCTTTTACTGGCTCCTGATATGATGGGAAGGCCCAAATACTTGAATCTATCCCATGTTGCTTGTCCTTTGAATCCGAGGAGAGTGGTTATACCAGAGAGCTCCCTCTGATCTATATTCTAGCTGAAAACTTCACTTTTATTCTCATTTATTAGTGCCCCTGAGGCTCCGCAATAACTTTTGAGAACTGTGTTTATGGCTTTGGCGATTCTGATGGAGGCTCCGCCAAGGAGAATGGAATCGTCAGTGAATAGAGCGTGGTTCAGGGCTTCAGCTCCATGGGACAGTTTGAGACCCCGGGATATTGCCATTTAGTCTTTTTGCAGTGAGTTTTCGACTGAGGAAATCTGCCATTATGATGTACAAGAATGGGGAGAGGGGGCATCCCTGCCTGATGCCTCTCTGGCTTTGGAAGAAATTTGTGGGGCAACCGTTGACTAAAGGGGCGATCCATGGTTTGTCTATGCAAGCTTTGATGAGATTTACGAATTGGGTCGAAAAGCCAAATGAGAGAAGGACATTGCTGAGGAAAGAGCGGTCCACTCTGTTGAAGGCGTTAGCCATGTCTAATTTAATCAACATGCCTTTTTCATTCCGCTGCTTGCTAGAGTGAATGATCTCCTCTACCTAGATTACATTATCTAGAATATGCCTGCCTTCCACGAAACCGCCTTGAGGAGGGGACATCAGTCTTTTTAACAGCGGCTTGATCTGGTTTGCTAGCAGTTTAGCCATGATTTTATATGACGGATTACACATCGAAATGGGCCTGAATCTTGCGAATGTCTCAGGATTGGTGTCTTTGGGGATTAGAGCGAGGTAAGTGGAGTTGGTTCCTCCGCCTATCTTGGCTTTTTTCATGAACCAACCTATCATTTTGCAGAGATCAGCTTTGATAAGATGCCAGCAAGACTTGTAGAAATGGATTGTAAATCCATTAGGCCCAGGAGCCTCATCTGCGTCCATGGACCAGACAACATTTATGATTTCCTCCTCCGTAATTGGCCTGCAGAGAGCTGTGTTTTCTTTAGGGCTAATAAGAGAAGGGATGTTGGCGATGAAATCAGTGGCTTCCTCATTATTTCTGTGGGTTTCTTCTCTGTAAATATTCCTAAAGTGGGTTTCAACGGTTACTTTGACTTGGTTAAAGCCTTTGCAAACAGTGCCCTCAGTTGTTTTGATTTCTGCTATGTGATTCCTTGTCAATCTCGCTCTGTATTGTCAGTGGAAGAAGGAGGTGTTTCGGTCTCCAGCCTTCAACCACAAACTTCTAGATTTTAGTCGCTAATATTCTTCCTCCTTCCTGAAATTTTGGTGAGTAGAACGTTGAGCTTTTGTTTCTTTTTCCAGCAACTCAGTTGTGATATCTTTGTTTTCCATCTCTATTTGCAGAGTCTGTAATGAATGGACTGCCTCCTTTCTTTGCTCAGTAGGAGAGGGGGCTGGTCACTTTATCCAGTTCTTCAGTGCCTGCTTAGTGGCTTTCAATTTTTGCTCCCAGACATAACTTGGGGAACCCTTGAAAGTTTTGGCCCAAGCTGCCTTCACTGTCTCTATATAACCTTCCTTCTCGATCCATAGAGGGCTGAATCGGAATGGAATAGGCCCCAGTTCTTCTTCATCTTCGAAGAGTAGCTGAATAAGCTTATGACCAGAAGCAAGTTTAGGCAGGATTTTAGTGATGATTATCTTTTTGTTCATCATTATGGAGCTTTGTACCATGAATCTGTCTAATCGTGCTGAGATGTGATCTGATCCCACTCTGTTATTGGACCAGGTATAAATGCCTCTGATAGGATTGAAGTCCAGAAGATCCCAGCGCTGAAAGAGTTCCTCCACCTCGTCTAACATGGGATCTCTGTTGCTTATCCCCCCCTCTTTTCTTTTGCTTTCACAATGATGTTGAGATCCCCTGCTATGATGAAATTGTTGGGGGATGACTGCTCCAAGAAGGCTGAAAGGAAGTTCCAGCATTCTCGCTTTTCATAATAAGAAACTGGAACATAAAGATTGAAAAGGGAAATAGACAACTTACTTGCTTTGTGCATCAATTTCGTGTGGATCTAATGCTGTGTTTCCTTATGGTTTTTCAGATGAAAAAGGTCATCGTTCCAGAGAGTTGCCAACCCTCCAGAAGTTCCCCTTGAGATGACAGCTTTCCCTTCTCTTTTATTCCACTTTGAACCGTTGATCTCTAGAAGGGCTTGGCCTTCTATTTTGGTCTCTTGGAGCATGAGGATATATGAGGGCTCTGCTTTCATAAGATCCCTAACTGCTTCTATTTTGGAGGGATTCCCCAATCCTCTACAGTTCCAAGAGACAAGATTCATTACTTACTTGAGGGAGTATTGAGGCCTCCCTTGGAAGGCCTTGGTCTGATATTTTGCCTAATAGACATTTCTATGGTTGCTTGGCTTCCTTGTGTTTTGAGTCTTTCTGCCTCCTCCTCCCTCTTTTCTTTGCGGGATTTCCTTCCAGCTCTTTTTGTTTGTCGCTCGTAGGTTTCATCCTCCGAGGAACCAAAGCTTTCAACTGGTTTTTCCCTTGCTATCTCCGCATATGAGGGATTGGAGGGACTGCCTTGGATGGCCTCGTTCTGGATTGCTTCCCCTTCCTCCTTGTTTGAAGGTGGAGTGTCTGCCTCATTCTCCTGGGGTAGGGTAACTTGATTGTTCTAAGCACTATCTGTCCTTTTTGGATTTACTTGCATTTCCTGGTTAGCTTTGGTACTGCTAGGGCCTCCGTCCATGTTGCCTTTGCTTGTGCCTTTTTTTGAGGTTACATTCTTCTGGACTAGGGTCCATTGTTCCCCATTCTGTTTGTCTGCTTGCTCCTCTGCTTTCTTTTTACAGTTCTTTGCAAAGTGGCCATGGCCATGGCGATGTCTGCATTTAAAGGGTAACTGTTCGTAGTCCAACTCCTGGACATGCGTCCACCCAGCTACAATGAGTTTGATAGCTTCTGGTAACCCCTCTTCTAGGTCCACTTATACACAAATACGGGCGCATGAGTACTGGTCTTTTCTCACTGCTTGATCTATGTATTTTCCCAGTGCGTTACCTATGATTTGTAGGGATTTTTCGTTCCAGCAATGAAGAGGCAAATGTGGGAGCCTAACCCAGACCGAGACAACAAAGGGAATGTCCTGGGTGGGATCGAAATCAGGGGACCATTTGTTCAGGTAAAGACCCTGGGGCCCCATGAAATACAGTCCATTTCTAAAGATTAAACCTTTGCCATCTGGGTTTTCAAAGACAAACACAAAGAAACCCTTGCCTACAAAATAACTTTTAACTCCTTCCTTGATCAGGGGCTTCCAGTTCCTTTGGGTCCATTCGTCCACCGACTTGGGAGATGGCCAAAGGCCAATGAACTGGCCTATAAGGCCTCTCTCCGCAAGGTTCAGCGCAACTTTACAAGTTTCTTCTTCGGGTAGGGCTACCGATGGAATCGTGTCCAGTTTCTTCACGAACTTCTGTTGAGAAGCTTAGGGTGGGCGCTTTGGACTAGCAACTATCGTTGATCTGAAGGCTAACACCTCCGGAGGCGGCAAAGGAGGGGGATCAGGGTCCCCGCTGGCCTCCATTGATGAGGCTGGGCGAACGGATGGGCGCAGATGCCTGGGACGCACTGGAGCAATCGGTTGTTGCAGAGCAGGAGCGCACACAGTAAAAAGAAAACACTAGTTTTCAATCACTGAATGTTAACCGGATTACGACAGTCTTAAATAATATAAGTATCTTCCATTTTAATTAATTAATTAAAATTTTATTTTATTTTATTTATTTATTATAATATTAATTTTTTTTTCAACTAACTTTATCTCTCAGTTAAAAATTATAATTAGTTAGTTTTTTCTTTATATATTTTTAGTTTTACGATCTATTCTAATATTTATCTATAAAATAGTTAATACTTTTAATTATTTATTAACTCATGAACCAATTTAATTAAAATTAATTTATACTTATAAATTATATATTTAGGTATAGGTAGGGTCCCTTATTTTAACTTACTTTCTTTTAAATTTTTACGTGTTTGTTTGACCTGGGTCCCTAGTCAAATTTAACCGTTACCCTTGTTAGCCGTTGGAGGCTCCGCTCATACTATTTAACACGCAAAGATGGATATGATTTTTCAACTTGTCTTGACGATGAACCACACTCGTTGGTTCGAAACGTGTCAACAAATGATATATCTTGTGATTTACGCCAAAAAATTTCTCTTAAACTTGATATGGATCACAAAAGCCTCAATTCAACAACAATTCTTTAATTAGATAAGTTACCCCAGTTAGTTATAAAAATGACCTTTTTTTTTTAATACCCTCACCATTATACAAATGTATTAAAAATAAAATAATAACCTAATTTACTTTAATTCAATAGTTAGTTAACCAAGTAATTATATCTAAAAACTAGAGTAACTGATTTCATGAGCATTTAAGAACCCTAAATTCCTTAGATCATATCTCTAGAAGTAAAATGAACCAAGATTTGAAACTTTAACTAGATGCTCTTCGAGAATTCTCCTAAAATATGGTCCAAATTTCACCATTTGAAGAATCCCCCAAAAAACGTTATAGCAAAAATGGCAAGATGACTCATTTGAAGCAACAAAATCTTAGGATCATATGTTGATACCAAATATTCTAAACTTTGTGCCTTAAAAATGATAAGAAACCAATAATTATAGTCCTCTTCAAGGGGAAACCTTCTTTTCCAATGACTACAATGTATAAGGCAAGATTTGATGATCTTAAGACAAGGTCTCCTTAATATAAATTAGAGACAAAAGGTACAATTGCAATAAAATGAGACTATGGAAGGTTCTAGCCTACATAACAATATAACAATATATATGTAATCAGTAAATATTTAGGGCTTAATAAGGGGTTTTAGGATTAACATGGTGTTTATATAAGGCTTAACACCCAAACCACCCTCCAAAATAAATGTAAATCACAACTCGAGAGAAACTTGTCAAAGGAGGAAAATACACCATTACTTGGAAGTATAACAAACCTTTGTTCGAGCCAAGCTACTTATATTGACCCAAGACTGTTGCCACTCTTTATTAGCATAATTTTGAAGCATTGCAAATAAATTAGCTCATACTTTCCTTTAGAATTAACCGAATGTTGGATTGACCAAAAGCATTGTAGAGCAGGGGAGTAGTAATTCTAATTCGACATATATTTCCTTTCCTGCATATTCCACCGATTATCCTCCACCCTGTTAATCTCCACCTCCTTTGCCATAATTACGAGATTGTTACAACAAGTACTGACATGGAGGGTAATGAGCTCTAAGGCCACTGAACAACTAGATTATACACCAACCAGACTAAAACCTTTCATTAACACTATTTCATGCACCATCGATATGTACATTTGCCAATTGTGTGGGACATTAAGTCCTTGATCCCCACTTCCTTACATGTTACTCGTCCTCATGTGGAAGCACGCTTTAGCTATTTGGTAGAAATGCTAAGGCAAGGAAAATTTTAAGGATGGAAAATTTTCTTGAAGTTTAGAAACATTGGCGAATCTCACTAATCCCTAATATGCAAACTATAAATTTTTCAATGATATATTTGTAAAATTATGCAAATTTATAATGATTTATCATATAGCCACTATATAATGTTGGCGATTTTCAAGGTAAAATAATTTTATATTCTAAAATTTGGGCGAATCATCTTTTATAAAAATTGGAAATTGGCGAATCGTTTTTCGGAAAAATCATGGAAAATTAGCCCATTGGGCGAACATTAGCCCCTAAAATTTTCCATGTGCTAAGGCGAAAGTACTCTAACGTTTTCAAGAAGTACAACCTCATTAATGGGTATTGATGACTTAACCCCAAGTTGGTTCTTGATGGCAAGTCAAACAATCTCTAAAGGGTAACCTCTAAGTAGTGTGCTTGGTTGTTTTGTTTTGTGTGTAGCATATCGGGGTTTCATGACGCATATAAAAACCATCTTTGGTAATTCTTGCTTATGAGCAACCTACCTATTGGCAAACACTTGAAGTCTTGAAGTAGTTTGGGGTTTCCCAACCCACATGCCCTCTCTATCATACAAATGAAATAATCATGCATTTTTTTTATTATAGTTTTGTCCTTATGCTAAGTTAATCTAAGGTTGGACCTCAAACCTATGTGGTTAGTTCTTCCTTGTGTCCCTAACTTGGTAGTTTTGTGTCCTTGGTGACAAGCTCCCATGGGTAGTAGAATTTCATGCAACATGGCATTATGTTAAGAACTTTTATTTCCAATTTGGAAAAGATAGTGCAGGTGTTTTTGAGAATGCTTATTTTGATAAATTCACTTTGGTATGATGAAACTCTAATATGTATCCTCCTTTACTTATACATCTACTTATACATCTAAGTTCAGAAGGTGGGCCTTGTATTGACACATGTTAAATGGATGTTAGAAAATTAGGGAGTGGCTCCTTACATTATGAGTTGGGTTGCCTTGAAGGTTCACCCCTACTTTGGTTCAACACTCACACAACCTTGGTAGTAGGCCTCGCCACATAGCATATTAAATGGTAGACTTGAAGTTAAGAGCATCATAGTTCGCCACCTCCTCTTTAACTTGAGAAAGCTAAGCTCCTTAAGTTTGATTTAGTTTATATTCTATAGTCTCTTTATTCTGGTCCTTTTTTTAATGTTGGTCCTATGTAACGGTTTAAATTTGAATTTTATATTTTTATTGTTATTTTATAAACATAAATTAAATATTGGCAATCGATGCTTTGCCCTGCCTTATTTAAATAAATAAAGGGAAGCATTATATTCCCCCAGAAAGGATAAAGTTTAGTAATGTGATTAAGACCAGTATTCCGAGTAGTAGTAGAAAATTTGAAGGCGAGAATTCTGTTTCAGGCGGTTTTGTAGAGGCATGAAGGTGTCGGTTGAAAAAAGTTTTGACGTTTCCTGACCGGTGACCACGAGCAGACTAAGGGGGCTTCGACTGATGAAGTAGGTTGTTATGGTCATCGGGTGAAGGACCACATGCAGTCTGCAACCCAGCGCTCAAATTTAAAAAGAACTCGCAACAATGCTATGACAGTCACTTCAGTATATTATTGAACGTCAATAACGGAGCTTCCAGAGAACTGCGGAAAATTTCACAGCAATGGCCAGCGCCGGAGCGCATCAGGGTAAGTAAATTGTTCTGTATGATTTTAATTTCAAGCCGCTTTTCAATTTTAAGAATGCTTGTTCTTTCTACCTAACAAAACCTAAACACCATTTCAAAACCCTCTAGTGTTAAGCAAAACTCGGAGTCGATTGTTTTATTGCAACGTCCTGTTTCTCCAGGTAAATTTAAATTAATACTTTCAGAGAGTAAATGCAAATGTAGAGGTTAAAATAGTCAAAGTTCGTGCTAAGCTATTTTAAAAAGACTTTTAGATCTCCCGAAATGGCCAGAATTTTGTTGAATTTGTACTGAACAGGTGCTTGTTCAAGAGATAAATAACACAGTTTGACAGAGCAAATTGAAGCATGGATAGATAAATTATTCAAAGTTTGGTTTGAGCTACTTTGAGAAGACGCTACATTCTGTCAACGGAGCCAAATTTAGTTGATTTAAACTACAACAGAACATTGCTCAAACGAAAAATAGTTGCATTAAAATACTATCTTTATTTATGTGTGCGTGAAGAGGCATTAATAGACACTTAATCGTGATTCTTTTGTAGTGAACTCTGTAACGAAATATTCTTAAGCTTAAATCAATGTAGATCTCAAGAGATTAAATTATATTTTGTCCATTCTTGTAGCATGTGATTTAGCACCATTTCTCCTCTTCTCAAGGTCAGATTAAAATTTAAAATTTTGAATTTCATCTCTTTTAAAGTTTATGCTATAAAAAAGGGAAACCCTACTTTTGTGGGCTTGAATCTGGATTATTGTTACTTAGAGAGCATATAATCCTACATCCAAACTCAAATTAGATCCTAGAAGGAGATCTAAATACCGTACCCACATCCAACAAGAATCCATGTGGCTGACTTTATGATAGAACGTGTAATGTTTGAATTTTATCCAAAGGAAAGAAAGTTTACTTTGATAGCGCAGGTGAAGCCTTTATCCTCCCTGCATATGATAAACTCCTTTATGAACCTAAACCCCTTGTCTTGGTACAAGAATATGAATTTGTGTTCCTATTTGATGAGCATAAACATGGGTTGTTGTCGTCAAAATATAGATCAGGAGTGCTATCAATGGGGGATTACTGCAGACGAATCACTAGAGAAATAACAGTCAGTAATTCCCATGAAGTATGCTGTTTTAATTTTTATTTTTGACAAACACTAGGGAATTTTTATTTATTTATAAAAAACTGTGGCCAAAGTGCATAGGGGAGTTACAGAGAGATGGAATCCCCGAGTTTGCAGGGAGATTTACATTCTGATATTACATATAGACCAAAAAAACATTCCTTGAAACCATACATAACCTTCTGGAGCAATTACAGCCCTGTAAGGATGTCTGAATTTTGCCTATGGTTGTGTAATTGAATTATCAGGTGGCCAGTTGCCAGCAAAAGGACGAAAGCTGACTGGACGAAGAGAGGAGGTGGCTGTTCATTATGCTATAAGTCCTAGTGAGGATGATCTTGTTATTAAACAGAGACTTCTTACACGTACAACTACAACCAGGGGTGAGCCCCCTCTTAAGAAGCTTCAGAAGAAGTTTGTTGCTTTTGCCACTGAAATCGAGAAAGACACAGACAATTACACCGAGTGTGAGAAGCTCTACAAATCATTTCTACAGGAGATAACAACTTTTGAACTGCCTCTCCTAAGGACCAAAGCAGTTATTGATGCAAATAGACGTGAGAAGGACAACTTCAATGAGTTGCAGGAACAACTTAGTCAACAGATTTTACAGGTATACATTGAGATGTGTTGGTAAATATCAGTGCTGTTTTTGTGCACCACGTATAATTTCTGACATGTGTTGAGCCTGGATAAAGGCCCAATCAGACATAGAGGACTTAAAGAAGCAGCTTGAAGAGAGCAAAATTGAAAGGCAGCATAAAGAAGAGTGTGAAGCAATTAGAAGGTTAATTACAGTACAACCACCACGTTCGGAGACCCAGAAAATAATATCGGAACTTGAGAAAGAAATTGCTGCATTAGAGGCAGAGAATACAGCTGCTTCAAGGACTCTTGACCTTCGAAAGAAGCAGTTTTCACTGCTTTTACATGTGGTTAGTAACTACTATTCTATTTGCATGAACTAATATGGTATAGATTTTTTTGTTCTGTTTTAATATCCTTTTCTTTATCGACAATGGCTGTTTGAAATCTTTTCTATCTTAATTATATAATAACTGAATTTCTGTATAGTATAATGGTGTTAAGGATTTTATGGGGCTGTTATTTTCAGGTTGATGAATTGCAAAATACAATAGATGAAGAGCAAAGGAACTTAGCCGAAGAGTTAAGAAATGCAGTGGAAGAACAGAAACTCTCCCTGGAAGAGCCCATTCTTACTGTGGATTCCGAGGCAGGGACATCTATTATCCTTTCTGAACAATCTGAGGCCATGCAAGTTGATTAATTGTTTTGTGTTTCTTTACATTCAACATGGATAGGAAGAAATTTGAATTGCTCTTTGTTTTAAAGAAGGCCTTGAATTTAAATATTTTGAATCCAATGCATGATGAAGCATTTATTAAATCTTGGTTGTGTAGAATTTGGTTTTTGAAATTGAATGTATTTTCTGATTGCTTTTATAATTTCCTATCATCTACTATAATTTCTGGGGTAAAGCAAGTTCTTCAGTTTTGGCTTTAGTGCTTGAAATGTTTTCTTGGAAGTTCTGTCTCTGCCATCGGTCAACGTGTTTGTGTACCTGATCCTAAGAACTATTTGTTGCTACTATTGTGATACAAAGTCTAGCACCATATTGTGCTTACCACCTGCTTCCGTCATTTGATTTTCCACCTTGTATGGGCATCAAAAGGTATATAGGTAATCAACTGAGTGTTTGTTGGGTGGCCAATTATGATGGCGGTTTTGGCTTCTATATTGTGGTGCCATTTTATGCTTACCACTTCTTTTAATTTTTCTTGTCCACCCTAGATGAGCATTAGGAGTTTTACAGGTATATGACTGAGAATTTATATAATGGTCAATTATAATGTTAATTATGGCTAAGTTTGAGTATGGGTAACTTAACCAGCATTAAGAGTTGGCATTGATAAAAAGTCACTGTCAATGCGTATGCTTGTGCTTTATGTATCCATGAATTTTTGGTTCATTGGTTCATTCTTCTTAAATACTAACGTGTGCCATGTTGATGCCCATTTCCAGTGGAGGATACTTTGTTAGGTAATTGCATGAAAATTTCAATAAAGTACAACTCTACTCAAATATGTTTATGTATTTATTTTTCCAAAGGAAAACTTCATGGGATTCCCCCCTGTTCCTAGGAATATCTTGATGGAGAATGGTATCAACCGCTGGCCACAGTAGCAGCGGGTAACCCCAAGGGACTTGACTGGATTGGAACCCATGACCTCTCCATTGGCAACATGTTTTTGGCAGATGCATAAAAAAATATAAAAGTTCACACCAGTCATTTTAAAGTATTAAGTATTCCAAGTATTAACACTATTGCTTAATTGAGCTTTAATAGCATTGTGTTTAGCTTTTGATAATTTTTTTACTCTCTTCTAAATCTTCTTCCACTTTCGCTTCTTTCCGAAGCCTAACTAGAAGAGTGGCTACAGTATTGGATTTCAAGCCTTAGGAAATGGTACCACGAAAGTACAGTAAATATCAGAAGATCTATGAACCTATGGCCATTTTGATGAATATGGTCTTAAACAAAGGGATAATGAAGTTAAATATTCGATCATAAAGTAGAAGCTAGAGAATGAAGAAAATGGGGTAATTATAGTCTCCAATGTTATCACTTCCAATCGTTGATTGATTCTCATGACTGTATGCTGTTTTGCCTCTAATTGAAAAGTTCAATATGTAACGTTGTTAGATTAAAGATTAACGTCTCACTTAAATCAAATGTAATGGTAGTCAAAAGATGCTTATTTCTCAAAAGTTTTTGAATATTTGAAACTTATAGAAATGTGTTCAAGTCCATATAGCCTTGGTTAGGTTAGATTGGTGGTCAACCTACTTTTGTGGATCCTATAAATGTTGCATTACTTTTGCTGTTGAGCCTTTCATTGATGCCATTGAATCTGATGTTGTCAGTATGGATTGGTGTTAGTTTCTTCTTTAACACACCATATTGATATTATTGTAAGGTTACTGCAAAACAAGCTGCATAAGGTCTATATGTTATATAAATTGACATCAATTAGCGATTCATAGGTCTTCAATAAAAAGGCAATAGGTCTTCAATATATTTTGTTCTACATTGGTGCTGGTGCTTATTGGCATACAACAACCTTTTGCCATAAACAATGTTGTTAAGTACGGAGGTCATTTAATGGTTTATCATTATGAGATTGTAGTCTCCAATCTTAGCATTTCTAATCCAAAGAGGGGTCGCTCTCATTTGATATCCAAAGAATGTTGAACCTTTGTTGACTCCTTTTTGCTCCATGCTGTTGAAGAACATGGAAGAAAGAAGTGGTCCTTCTAAAAGGATATGGACATGGAGGATTTCGCATGGATTGCAATCTAAACTGGAGAACCTCCCTCAGAAAAAGAGCAAGGGTGACCTGGTTAAGTATGTATGAACATCTTGCATGAGGAATGTTGAAGGCCTTTTCCCATCGAACATGAATAGTTTATGTTAGTGAAGGAGAACATAAAGAGAATATAACAAAAAAAGGGAAGTCGGGAAGGTGTGCTTGGTGGATGGTTAGGGAGGATGTGATTGATGATGCCGTGCAAATAAGGAATGACACATTTGTACTAGACATTGTGCTGATTGATAATGACATGATTAATTATAATGCTACGAAAGCATAAAAACTAGTGGTGATGCCATCAAACCACAAACTGACTCAAAAAATGTCTACAAACTCATCAACGAGGATGTACCAATCAAAATGGTCAATTGTGACATTATGGATGTCATAAACATGGAGGAAATCCTACCTAATGTGTTTGAATTATTGGTGTAATATGTACATGTGGCCATAGCCCTTCATATGCATGATTAGTGTAGTTAGAACCATGACTAACATCATATTATATTCTTTTATTGCATTAATAGGTCTAGTTAAGATTGACCTAATCATCTTTGATATGTAGGTTCAATAACCCTCTTGGGCAATGCACTCTACTTGTGTGGGCCCATAATGCAATGTCCTCTTCTAATTAAATTACCCAAGGAAGGACAAATTAGCCTATCCAACCTCGTAGGCTGTAGTCATTTGTAAAGGGTGGAACCCATTATTTGATGTTATTGGGGTAACATTGGATAATTTGGAGTAACTGGAGAAAAACTTGTGATAAAAGCTAGATTTGGGGCAAAATGGAGAGTAACTTGTCAGCCCCTCAAATTAAATTAGGACGGAAGACCCCGAAGGGAATCTATAAAAAGGAGAGAGGAGAATCATTTTACTCATCATGAATTGTGGATCTTCTGATTTTTGAGTTGAGGCTCTTGGAGGGTCTTAAGACCCCTTTTCTTTGAATAGTTTTGGTGGTGAAAATTTCCATGCTAGCCAATCTCTTCTCTTTACTCTGTTTAACTATTTCGTGAGGTATTGTTGACCACTCCGCATCAACTACCCCATAGCACATTTTTCGCAAGAAGATTCCATCATGCTTGAGCAATGAGATCATCTGGATTTCATCATCAAACCCATTCTGCAAGTTTATAATGTAAATAATCCTAGTAAGGCTGCCTATGTATATAACAACCTAGGTAAGCCTACCGTTTTGATGACGATTTCTATCCTAGGAGGTTTTTCGTCTCATCGATTCATGTGTGTTTCTAAACATGGATTGTAAAATTGTAAACCCATTCTGCAAGTTTACAATGTAAATAATCCTAGTAAGGCTGCCTATGTATATAACAACCTAGGTAAACCTACCGTTTTGATGACGATTTCTATCCTAGGAGGTTTTTCGTCTCATCGATTCATGTGTGTGAAACATGGATGATCGACAAAATTTTTCCCTCCAGCCTCACCCGAAAGCTAGGGTGGATTTTGTTGTCGAAATCTTAGGTAAGTCCTAGTGTTCTAGTTGAGTCTCTGTAAAAGTCATTTGGCAGTAATTCAAGTTAATTGCCTAAATTGCTTTATTACAAATTACTTGGTCTACTAGATCATATTGAGTCGTAGAATGAGGTATTATAAATGAGGGTCTATAGCGAACAGGTTTCCACCCTTTGAGGGTTAAATTGTAATATTTTAATGCAAAAAATATTTTAGTGCATGGTCCCTCATATTTAGACACCATGGCTAAAATATTAGAGGGTTGAAAAAATTATCAATCCCCTCATAAGTTAATTAATCATTTCTTTTGGCAAAAATAAATTAAAATCCGAAGCCAAAAATTTAATTAATTGTCTTAGGAAAAATTAATTCTCCAAAAGGTAAAATTTGTGGGCCTCAGAGAAATTAATTTTTGGAGGTCCTTGACCAAGGGAATATTGAAAATTTCAAGAGATTTTGGACCCTTGGGCCTTGGTAGTTAAGTCAAAGTCAATTATTTGAGGAAATCAAGTCAGAATAATTAATTTTGAGTTGATTAAAAACGAATTAAATGAAAAATTCGAATTTTCCTCAAAAAATAAAATAATTTCGACAAACATGATTAAAAGATAATTAAATCTTTATTAACGGCCGAGATTACTTTGACAGGGATCAAACCAACTAGCCGTTGGAGAATTAATCTATAAATTAGAGGTTATTTGTCTCACAAATCATCCGATCTTTGGATCATGTACTAGCTCTTGAAGCTTTCTTGTAATTTTTTTGGAATAATATAACGCAAAAGTCTTTGAGGTTTTCATTAATGGTGGTGTTCCTCTTCATAATCTTATGGCAATATTGTTTTTAATGTTTTGCTGAGTATTATTTTTATAAGTTGTTGGTTAATAGATTTCGTGGAATAATCTGTTGCACAAGTATCTTGCATAGTTTATTGGATCTAAGATAGCATTTTAATTTGATTGAATTAGCAGGTATCTCTAATTCTTGAAGATTATATTGTTATTATATATTTATATCAATCTAACAACTTGATCTAGTATTTGCAGAAATCATTTGTATTTGAAAAGTTGGGTGTGAAAGGAAGTCCTCGGTTGGACCAACAAACTCCCAAGATATCAGATCTAAAGATCCTACTAGATTGAAACCCCAAGATTTATCTAACGAAGTTTCTCTTACAGGGTTTCTTGGCTGGTACCTCATTTAAAATTAATTATCTTTTAAAATATTGTGCTCAATAGATAAATCTGGCTAGGAAGAGTCTAAACTCTACATATATGGGAGCGGAGTTGGACTCATACTCGTCAGATCTGATAGATTTGTAGTTTATTTGTATAGATCTGAAGTTTTGTAACATAATTTTAAAATTCTGACATTTTGGTTTTTGGGATTTTCTCAATTTTTGTATATATTGGGTCGCAGGTTTTTCAATTTTTACTTGTGCAGGTGTAGATTTGAAAATTATCGAAGGATTTTTTCGGGTTTGAGCCAGATCTAGACCATGGAGGGCAAGATCTGGCCCCAATCTTTGTTTGCAGAGTCAAAATAATTAAGTCAAGGAAATTCACATCAAGATCCAGGGTTTGATAATTTTTGTGAGAAACTTGGGCAATTTTTTGAACCCTTGAGGCATCACTCTGCCCTCCTTTGTTGCGGCTCCTCTTTTCCTTTCTGGGATCCCTTACCTCCTCCGCAATCTCCTTGTCACTCTGCCATGGCCTCCTTACTATCCTATTACCCTTACTGCTGCTTGCTCAGCCTCTTTCTAGCTTGTGCAACTCTCAAAACCCTGCCCATAGCTCCAACTCCCCTCGCTATCCCTTCCTCAGCTCACGACTTGCCTTCCTTATCCTACCCACAACCCTTTTGCCTTGCTACTGTGGCTTCTCCCTCACACGACAACCCTCAATGCATCCTAAAGCCTCACGATAGCCTATCCTAGGCTTTCCGCAAACTCACCTTGCCTCCTATCTGCATGCTACCCTTAAAACCCTCATGACAGCGTGTTCAAGGCCTCTTTTAACCTTAACGTTGCCCTTGTATCCATTACGATAGCCTGTTCAAGGCCTCTGCTCAATGCTGTATAGCCCTCTCTACTTGTGGCTCCATCTCCTAAGCCTTTTGCAACCCCTGCCCCTGCTTGCTGCAACCCTTAATACATCTTAGTAGCTTCCCTCCTTTTCTTTCTAACCCTCATCTCCTCTCGGCCTAGCCTCCTAATCCCTTAAAGCCCTAGCACAACACCCATATCTCCTTCGCGCTAGTCACTAGCCCCTATCATTGCCCTTTTCCTTGACTAAGTTAGCATTTCCTTAAACCTCCCAACATCCTTTTAGCCCTCATCTCCTACAAAAGGCTCAATGCAGCTCCTTAGGGGCCTTTCCAAATGAATGTTGTCCCTGTAACCCCTGTAGCAGCCTTCAAACCTTTAATGTTCAACCTTCCAACCCTTTTTTGATCTCGACCTCTTTCGCTGTGGGAGAAAAATAATTCTTTTGGGTTGTACATCGTTAAAATTGCAGAGAGTTTGGGTCAAGTGATACATCACTGAAGATTTGGACAAATATTTTTTAGGCCTGGAGCCTCAGGTTCAGTTCCTAAGCCTTTACTTTCCTCACTGTCTAATACATCAAGCTTGTTCATATTTAAATACATTGACAAGGCAATCGTTGGGGATAAAACTATAATTTGAATAACTGTCATATGCTTTTTGGAGGCTGATCATAACATTGATTTGCGTTATTAATTTGGATAAATTCAAGAGATAATTAATTCATAACTACTTTGATATATTTGTTCACTAATTTGGCATAAGTTGGGCAACTTAATTTCATCTTTGTCACAAGTATTATCTCTGCTTCTAGCTCATTGTAGAGGTAACTATTTGCATTGTCTATATCAACAGGATTGAATATAATTGTTGACATTGAATCTAAGTTAAAATTATTGATATCTTTTAGGTTCCTAAGCTGAATCGTACACATAAGCTCATTATATAAAAACACATTAGTCTCATAATCTAGCAATCTTGGTTGCCTAAATGATAAACCTAAGAGCTCATTGGACATTGTTACCCTGTTGAATGGAGTATCATTGAAATTAATCCCTTGAGTAATGTTGTGTTTTGGCATAAGAATCTTGGTGAAATTGTATTGTTACTCTTGCTCATTGTTTCTATTTGTGAAATAATAGTTTTACATTGGCATTTATATTCCAAGAATTTCATTGCTTAAAGATTGCTGATCCAGTTGTCATTGAGAGAAATTGGTATATCTGGGGACCCTCAAAAGAACATTGTTGATCTTGTGATATTTTTTAAGTAACAATCATTGACTAAATATTCTAAATACAAAGGTATCCTAATCATTACTTTGGACTTATTGGTTGTTGCTATTTTGAACACATTGTTAATTTACTCTTAAGAGCACATATCTTGTGGTCATCTAATACGCGAGCAATTACATCTTGTTTATCTTGTGTATCTTGTTGGCACCTGAAAAATTGGCACTTTGTCTTGTATAAGATTGTCTCTTTATTCATTAAGTACTCTTGTCATACGGTTAATTAACACTAAGTACTTAAACCTTAAACAATCTTAACTCAAGACTACCTCACTTATCTTCTAATTCCACCTTGCATTCACATTCTAAGTTAGTTTTTGCATATTAATAACTTACCTCCAAGCATAAGCTTGATTGACAGAGAGATAGGTACACCCATTTCATCTTTGCTTGAGAAGCCTTGCTTTCTTAGTATTTAAAATGGTGACCTTGCAGTTGTTAGAGCCACAGCCTCTGCATCGTCGGAGGCACCGGGTATTTAGATTTCAAGGAGAGGGATCGTTAATCACATCTTCGTGTGCTTCATCTTGACTTCTCTCTGCCACTTCTTACAAAGTCTAGGCTCAATATAGAAAAGATCGAGGGTCAAATCTACAATAGACATTCAATTAAAATCAACCAAGATTTTTGCATTCTACACTAGTTTTAGGAACTGCATGTCATATAGGATAGTTATTCATCTAAGCAGCAGTTGTTCGTCTAAGTAGCAGTTGTTCAACCTATACTTTGTCCTAAATTTACTTAGCAAGAGAGTTGACTCCATAAGGCACTGGTATCAATGGTCTAAATCTAATCGAATCCTTAAACTCTTGCTAGATTTAAACAAGTATTTGGTCGCTCAACTTTGTCTCTCGAATTTGTTGGTTCCCAACTAGTCCTTCATTCCATTTTTGTAGGGTCTACCCCCCTTAGTCTGCTAAGGGAGACAACTTAAACGGAGAGATTGGGGATCAGGGTGACAGCCCCCGATCTAAACCGTTGTCACTGTGCCTAGACATTTTGTGCGACAACAGGTGCGACAATAGGTATCATTCATCTATTTGTGGCAATAAGGGTTTTCTGAGGGAGCAATTTTGTGGCATCAAGGCTCGGTGGCTTTGTCTAGGTAGCGAAGGGCTAATTTGTGACAACAAAGACCGATTCAAGGCTTTTCTAGGGATAGTGAGGGACAAGTGAAGCTTGGGCAACAAAACGACCTTGAGACCCTATCTGAGCCATGTGACCCACCTTGAAGGAGTCTTGTGGCAGTGCAATTGTTTAAAGGGTAAATCTTTGGCAGCAGAGTTTCCTGAGGCTAAATCTAAGGCAATGACCCATCCTCAAGTGTTAATTTTATTAATTTTCCACTGTTCTATGTTGTTACAATTACTTTAGCCCAATTCTTAAATTCAATTAGTAATCAATTCAATCTTCCAATGGTTAATAACAATTGAAGATAGAACAATAGATGTAATATACAGTAGACGACAATCAAGAGCAATATCAAAAGACACCAGAATTGGTCAAAGACTAGGGAAAAACCCCACAAGGGGAAAACCCTTTCAAATTCTTCTTCTTATTAGATTGTCATAAAATGTTCACAGAGAGAGTACAATGTTTCAATCGACCAGAGTCAAAGTCAATCCTTTGACTATCCAACAAAACCAACAAAACAATATCCAAGAGATGAGCCCAACAGACAAATATGATCAAATTCAAAGTCTCCAAAACCACTCAGAGTTTGCGGTCAACGGTCAACATGTTTCTAGGTCACCGCTGTAGGGACCTAGTGAACATTAGTGCGGCTGTAGCTTTCCAGCCTCAGGTAACACTCTATTAAGCGAGCGACTGTGGGTGAGTTTTCCTCGATCGAACCCTGCGGCTCCAGATTAATATCTTCTTGTTCGCACGTGTGAGCTCATATCTTGCAATTTTGGACCTGTACAAATCAATTTCAGAATTGTATGAATCAATCCAAAGAAGAGATAGAGGAAGATGCTTGATGATGTCCAAATGAGGTTAACTTGTCTTGTATTTATATGCTCTAAAGGGTGCCCAAGTTTTCTTTAAATCCAACTTGCACTTTTGTGCACATGTGGGTTTCTTCCTTAAAAATACATTTTTCCTTAACCAAATTAAATTCTTCTAATGGCTAGGAGGGGTCTTTCTTGATGAAGAAGGCTGTCCAAAGGAGGGAATTTATCCCTGAGCTGCCAAATTAATGCTCCCTTTCAGCTAGGAAGAAATTATCGACTGCAACATATGTCCCATCTCAAATATCTTGTTATCATCAAATCAAATATCGTCACTGCTCGTCTCTGTTGAACACTTTTGAATCTAAAAGAAGAATTTGACATCATAAGGGAGCTCAAGCTACCACCCTCTTATCCATCAGGGAGCACCCAAAATCCACAGAATAAGAGATATGCCACTTACCATATGAGGTAAGGATCGCGCCTATCCCACTTTGGCAACAATAGGAGGGATACCACTTACCATATGAGGTAAGGATCGCGCCTGTCTTATTGTCTTTGTTGATCTTCCAAACTTGACTCTCAAGAATCACTGGTAGAACACCTGCATCCTATAACTTGAGTGAGATACTACTTACCATAAATGGTAAGGATTGCGCCTAACTCAAGTAGCTGACACCCATTGGCTAGATATGGGTGGGAAAACAATCTCAACAAGCCCAACTTGTGGGTAGGATGCCAACTGTGATATACTTTGTCATCACCAAAGAGAGACAATAGGCAGGATATGATTTACCGAGATCTCAGTATCACAGACTATCCTATTACTCGACAATAAGTAGGTTACGACTTACCAAGAGGTAAGGATCACAAACTATTCTATTGTCCATAGTTCCCTCAACCCTAGGAGCTCTAAGGCTCAATTTCTCACCCTGGGGGCTCAGATAGGGGGGAAGAGCATAGCTTAGTGTCCTCGATCAACTGGGACCCTTACCCGGGTGGGTCACATCCATTAGTCCAAGTTGCTCTCTGAAGAGCAAGAACTTCCCTTTCGACAAAGCCTTAGTGAGTATATCCACTATCTGCTCATCGGTTGAAATGTGATGGAGTCTCATGGCTCCTCTCTGCACCATGTCTCGAATATAGTGATATATGATCTCGATATGTTTGGAATTGTCATGAAACACAAGATCCTCTGCCAATAAGATCCCACTCTTGTTGTCGCAATATATGACTGTCGTATACAAAACTTGCTCAAATAGCTCTCTAAGGAGTTTCCTCAACCATACAGCCTCACAGCTAGCCATGCTAGCAGTAATGTACTCTGCCTCGACCATGCTTTTAAAGCTACAAACTTTTGTTTCTTGCTCATCCAAGATATCATAATAGACTACAGACTAAAACAACGTTCAAACGTGCTTTTCCTATCAATAATGTTTCCAACCTTGTTAGCGTTAGTATAACCATGAAGCTGTACATATCTGGCAGTATATCTCAGACCAAGATTGATTGTCCCATGCAAATATCTCAACATGTGCTTGGTAGCAACCTAATGTGCATGAAGGGGCTCAGTCATGAATTTACTCAAAGTGTTGACTGCAAAACATATGTCTGGACGAGTGTTACAAGGAACATCAATGCACCAATCAAGTGTTGGTACTCAGAGGGGTTCGCGAAGTCAAATCCAACATCTCCACAAAGCTTCTTGAAGTTCATCTCCATTGGGGTGGCCAAGGATTTGCATTCTGTCATTTGGAATCTTTCGAATAGCTTCATGACTTATTTTCCTTGAGAAAGCAATTTTTTTTTCGAGTCTCTGCCAAACCTCTAATCCCAAGAAGTAATGCATCATACGAAGTTCCTTCATCTCGAACTCGAAGGCCAACTGCTTACATTCAAGCATTAGAGGCTCACTACCTGTCATGTTAAAATTGGCAACTAGGGCTGAACTCTATGTGGGTCATCTTATTTATGGCAGTTGATATTTTTCTTGGATCCCTCTCATGGAGAGGTGTAGGATTGATCTAAATATCATCCGATTCCGATAAGTATTCATGGAGTTATGAATTTATTTGTGTTATAAGACAATTCGTCAAGGTTGGCCAGCAGTGAAATAAACCCCACATGTCCTCAACGTTTTAGTATAAAAGGATATGACTTGAGAGTCATTTCACACACACTTCTATCTTGATTTCTCTCCACTTGTCTTGGGTTTTAGTGGAAGAGAAATCTAGGAGTGGAAGCCCTAGACGTTGGAGGAAAAGAGGTTGCCCTAGCCGCAACAAAGAAGGCAGGCCAACGAAGCGATGGAAGGGTTCTATGCGTTGACCTAAAAGAGCTCAAAGAAGGCAACCCTAACGCAGTCCTAGAAGGCAACCCTAATGCTATCCTAAGGCAGCCCTAACGCTGTCCTAAAGGCAACCCTAAACACTGTCCTAAGGGCAGCCCTGACGCAGTCCTAAGGCAACCTTAAACGTTGACCTAAAGACAACCCTAACGCAGTCCAAGAAGGCAACCATAACACTATCTTGAGGTAGCCTTAACCTACATTATCTCAAGGGTATCCTAGCCGCTGTTAAGATGAAGATAAACGTTGTCCTAAACATACCAATGGTGCCCTAGTCGCAGGCATATGGTGCCCTAGATGCAGGCCTAATACGACTAAAAGCGAGGATTGTTTTAAGGCCTAAAACAAGGCACCGAGCTACTGAAAGGAGGCCAAGGGTAGGCCAAGTTGAAGAAGGGTTGTTTGGGGTAGAGAAAAGGTGGGCTGTAGGTGACAACGTGGGACTGTGGTAGGCCGCAGTCCTAACCACCTCAAAACAGGGACAACATGGAGAATTTGGGGCTCAAACATGCCCAGGACAACAGTGCTAGTAAATGGGATAGCTGGGCTACATGGTGCTGCTAAGACACATGGGACAGCAGCAAGGTATGGCAAGGCTAAGGGGACAACAACAAGGGGACAACAACAAGGTATAGCATGATTGTTAGGGACAGTAGCTACAACAATATATCTAGGCAACGGTGGCAAGGGACAACTTCATAGTAAATGGGACAACAAAGGAATGCTAAGGCAAATATGGGACAATAGCAAGCATGGTAAGCATGGAAAGCATGGACAACAAGAAGCATGGAAAGCATGGACAACATGGCAAGCATGGTGCTGCAAGCACATGAGACATGCTGTACGTCAACATGGTTCAGCATATCACATGGGACAACTGTGTGGCAACATGATGCAACTATGGCACATGGGACAACTGTGGTAGCATGGTGCAACAATGGCACATGGGACAATAGTGTAGCATCAGGTGCAACAACATGATGTGTACAACATGGTCATGAGGTCCAACATTGTGATGATGGGTGCAACATGGTGCATCACGGTGAGGTGCAGCATGATGACGAGATGCAGCCAATGATAGGTGAAGGAGTCACCTTGAAGAATAAGTTGAAGCAACATGTCTTCAACTAATCTCATGTATCATCTTCTTAGAGATGATCTATGCTCTTAAATAGATAAGTCAAAGTGTTGACTTCTGTTGTAAATGTACTATCTCTCTCTCTCTCTCTCTGTGCTGAACTATTGAAGAACATATAAGAAGAAATGATCAAGGGTTTCCCCACATTGGGGTTTGTCCCTGGCTAGCGCCACATCTTGTGTCCTCTTGTCTTGGCTTGTCTTCTGCGATTTTGTTTATGTTCTATCTGCAGTTTACTTTAATGCTGATGTGATTGCTAATCTGGAAAAGATATTAAGCTAACTGTGAAAATTGAAATAAATTGCTCTAAGCGTAGAACATACCTGAAATTAACATGGTATCGGCGCTGATGTTAAAACAAAGCCCAAGCAAGAGTGAAAGAGCAATCATCAAAGACAGCTGGGAAAGGACAAAAGGATCAGTGGATTCCTCATCCCTCTTCAAATTCACCGAGGGTGAAATCGAAGTAGAGAATATTATTAGAATGGCGTAGCGGAAGCTTCTGATGACCTACCAAAATATCACTTTATTGGGAAGTCCGGATCTAAGGGTGGAAGGATAGGCAAATGTCTTGGTTGTAATAAGTTCGACCACTATGCGAAGGAGTGTCCGAATGGCAAGGACACATCTCTTAATGAAGATAACAATCATTCCAGTGACATCTTCAATGATTGGAGGAATGACAGGTAATGCAGGTCATCAAGGAAACGACTGACTCTTCAAAGAAAGCAAGGAACCCTAGGTATGAAGAATCAAATGTTGTTTCTGATAAGATAAAGAAGCATTATGTTGTGTTGGCCCTTTCCTTCAGATTCTTTGGGAATTTGGCTTATTGATTATAGTGCTTCAAGGCACTTCACCGGATAGAAGGGTGCTCTCTCTAATTTAATAGAGATGGAAACAATCATGGGATTATACTTGGAGCTGATGCCACCTATCCTGGAAAGGGTGCAGGGAATGTTACCCCGCAATTAAATGAGGGTAACTCTATTCATTTACGATAATCTCTTTATGCACCTGATTGCAAGAAGAACCTGGTGTCTATTTTGGCAATAGAAGTCAAAGGTTTCTGGGTGGCATTCATCTATGGAAAGGTACGTGTTTGAAAATGAAATTTTCAAAGATGCTTTTACTCATAGATTCAAGGTTGGTAATTTGTATCAAGTTGCAGGAAATCCATTGGGGACCATGTCAGTTGACACATCTCGTCTACTTTATGGGGCCCTACCCCATATGAGTCAGATGGTGACAAGGATGCTTGAATTCAAAAAGAGCATGAAGGTACATGTCTGAGATGTAGCGGAGGAAAATTTTACAAGGGGACAATTCCCCTCATTTAGTAGGTCAACAGGTTTGGAACCACCCGAGGGGTTTGAGATTCATGATCGAGAATCTCATGTGTGCTGGAGGAAGAAAGCCCTCTATGGCTTGAAGCAGAACTCCCCGGGCATAGTATGAGAGGATTGATGGCTGTTTGATGACGCTGAGATTCACTAGGAGTGAAATCGATCCAAACCATTGCTCGAAGGTTGTGGATGATAGACCTCTCATACCGACACCTTTTGAGGACGACCTATTTCTGATAGGTGCAAACCCTCTCATTTGCAGAAGTAAGAGGGAGTTGGATTTCGGATGTGGAATGGTAAATAGCAAGCCCGTGACTACCTCGAGGATCTTAACTTTCAAAAGTTATATGGTAGTGATGCCGGGCCAGAATTGAGAAATGCCTCTGAGTTTCATAAACTCATTCGCATTGATGTTCTTGGTGAACTTTCGTCCAGATATATGTTTTGCAGTTAGCATGTTGGGCTCATATTTGGTTGAGCCTCACTAGATTGGTGCCAAGAATTTTCCGAGATATCTTTAGGGCACAATCTCTCATGGATTGAGTTACACTGCCGGAAATGTGACGCTGCATGACTATTCAAATGCTGACTAGGTAGGTAGTGTGGAGGATTGCAAGAGCACTTCTGGGTGCTGGTTCTCTTTGGGTTCTGCTCGATATCTTGTATGAGCAAGGAGTAGAAGATGGTTGCCTTGAGCACCGCTGAGACCAAATACATAGCTACGAGTATGATCTCGTGTGAAGTTGCCTGGTTGTGGAAGCTTCTCAGTGAGCTGTTTGTACACATGATGGATACCACCATGATCTTCTTTGTCAACCAGGGGGGGATTCGATTGCTGAGGAATCCGTATTCTATGATTGCTCCAACATATAGACATCATATACTGCCTTATTTGGGATATGGTACGTCGATGAACGAGGAGGCTCCATCACATTGAGACTGATGTATAGGTCGTAGACATTTTGTCAAAGCCCCGGGGAAAGGTCAAATTTGTGACTTTTCCGAACGACTTGGAGTCGTTAAGAGACCCTCTAATGAGTGTCCTGCATTGAGCTCTGGGAGCTTCGGGGGGCTTGGGGTGCTTACTGGAGCAACAAGTAACCATAGGGTGACTCACCCTTCCCTAATGGTGCGCTGTGTATAGGGTGAATGGCTCAACCTTCCCCTATGATACCCTGTGGCGATTTAGGGATAGGATGAGTAGTTCTCCTGTCAAGGCATCCTACCCATGCAGTTTGGGACTCATGGGAAGTACCTCTCATCTGGCCAATGAGCAGGAAAATGGGGTTAGGGACCATAGTAGTACTATCGATGAATGCATTGTTGTATCTACCGTACTCCCTATGCTAGGATGACCTCCATTGATTTGGGATTAATGAGTGGTTTGAGACACTCTTGTGATATTGATATGGGATCAATGAAATGACTGCGGGTCAATAAGAGTGGTATGACACACTCTCTTCATATGGAATTGACTTTGGGTCAGTAGAGAATGGTACGAGACATTCTCTATCAATTCTTCTTCTTCATGGTTCAGCACAACAGAGTAGTGTAGGGCACTGATGGCAGAGATAGTATAGTCAGACAGATGGATCAGCGGATGGAGTTCTCCCTAGTTGAGAGGGAGTGTTAAAATTGGCAACTAGGGCTAAACTCCATGTGGGTCATCTTATTTATGGCAACTGATATTTTTCATGGATCCCTCTCATCGAGAGGTGTAGGATTGATCTAAAGATTATTCGATTCCGATAAGTATTCATGGAGTTATGAATTTATTTGTGTTATAAGACAATTTGTCAAGGTCGGCCAACAGCCAAATAAATCCCACATGTGCTCAACGTTTTAGTATAAAAGGAGATAACTTGAGAGCCATTTCACACACACTTCTATCTTGATTTCTCTCCACTTGTTTTGGGTTTTAGTGGAGGAGAAATCTAGGAGTGGAAGCCCTAAACGTTGGAGGAAAAGAGGCTGCTTTAGCCGCAACAAAGAAGGCAGGCCAGCGAAGCGATGGAAGGGTTCTATGCGTTGAATTAAAGGAGCTCAAAGAAGGCAACCCTAACGCAGTCCTAGAAGGCAGCCCTAACGCTATCTTAAGGCAACCTTAATGTTGTCCTAAAGACAGCCCTAAACGCTGTCCTAAAGGCAGCCCTAATGCAGTCTTAAGGAAACCCTAAACGTTGACCTAAAGGCAGCCCTAACGCAGTCCAAGAAGGCAACCCTAACGCTATCCTAAGGCAGCCCTAACCTACGCTATCTCAAGGGTATCCTAGCCGCTGTTAAGATGAAGATAGATATTGTCCTAAACATACCAATGGTGCCCTAGCCACATGCCTAATATGGCTAGAAGGGAGGACTGTTTTAAGGCCTAAAACAAGGCACTGAGCTACTAAAAGGAGGCCGAGGGTAGGCTGAGTTGAAGAAGGGTTGTTTAGGGCAGCGAAAAGGTGGGATGTAGGTGACAACGTGGGACTGTGGTAGGCCGCAGTCCTAACCACCTCAAAATAGGGACAACATGGAGAATTTGAGGGCTCAAACATGCCTAGGACAACAGTGCTAGTAAATGGGACAGCTAGGCTACATGGCGCTGCTAAGACACATTGGACTTCAGCAAGGTATGGCAAGGCTAAGGGGACAACAACAAGGTATAGCACGACTGTTAGGGACAACAGCTACAACAATATATCTAGGACGCAGTGGCAAGGGACAACTGCATAGTAAATGGGACAACAAAGGAATGCTAAGGCAAACATGGGACAGTAGCAAGCATAGCAAGCATGGCAAGCATGGACAACAACAAGCATGGCAAGCATGGTGCTGCAAGCACAAGAGACATGCTGTATGTCAACATGGTTCATCATACCACATGGGACAACTGTGTGGCAACATGATGCAACTATGGCACATGGGACAGTTGTGGCAGCATGGTGCAACAATGGCATATGAGACAACAATGTAGCATAAGGTGCATCAGTATGATGTGTATAGCATGGTCATGAGGCCCAACATTGTGATGGTGGGTGCAACATGGTGCAGCACGGTGAGGTGCAACATGATGATGAGATGCAGCCCAATGATAGGTGAAGGAGTCACCTTGAAGAATCAATTGCAGCATGTCTTCAACTGATCTTATGTATCATCTTCTTAGAGATGATCTATGCTCTTATCTAGATAAGTCAAAGTGTTGACTTCTGTTGTAAATGTACTATCTCTCTCTCTGTGCAGGCCAAGTAACTCTCTTTCTCTCTTTGCTGAACTATTGAAGAACATATAAGAAGAATTGATCAAGGGTTTCCCCACATTGGGGTTTGTCCCTGGCTAGTGCCACATCTTGTGTCCTATTGTCTTGGCTTGTCTTCTGTGATTTATGTTTATGTT